>CALNHX010002861.1:0-165669 GCA_940337035.1 Agriotes lineatus
TGCTCTGTAATAAAAATGAAACAAAATGTCGAGAACATTTTGTCTAATCAAATCCATATCTCTTACTGTTTATGAGCACGATATTCTAGACACTTAAAAGCAACACTTGTAGTAATAACTCTTACCCGTATGTGTTCGCATATGCTTCTCCAGATCTTGAGCTTGCCTACATCCCTTATCACACACAGTGCACCGAAAAGGCCGCTCATCCGTATGCATTCGCAAATGTATTTTATAATTCCCGCTATGAGAGAAAGCCTTATTGCAAACTTTACACTTATATGGCATGTCCGTGGAGTGTGTCTTCATATGCCGACTTAACTTTGTAGAAGTGGGAAAAATTTTGCTACAAGTGAGGCACTGTTTAATAGCCTCGTTCGTTTTTCCGTCACGCTTAATTTTCCCACCACGTTTCAGCTTCTCCTTCTGATTGCACTGTATATGCGACATCTGTTGCGTTTGCATTATCTGTTCTTGAGGCTGTTGCTGCTGATTCTGAGTGATCTGCTGCATCTGCGGCTGCAACTGTACAGGCGGCACTACCACCTGGTTTTGCAAAACGTTAGTGGGCTGCATTTGCTGTATCGGCATCGCGTATGTGCTGTTGTACACTTGAACCTGTCCCACAGTGGGCAACGTGTAACTCGTTAAAGGCAGATGATTTTGTGGTTGCACATTGTAGTTTATTTGGGACAGGGGTTGTGTTAAGGACCCTAATGTGTCGAATCGCTGTTCTTGTAGGTCCAGCAACGGCGCACACTCAATATAAACGCAGTTATTTTGCTGCTGGGGCTGATGTGTGATTTGGTGCTGTTGTGGCTGCGCCTGCTGCTGTTGTTGTTGCTGTTGCGGTTGCTGTTGCTGCAGGGCCTGGTGTTGCTGATGAAGCTGCTGTTGCAGTGGTGGCTGCGGTTTTTCTTTGGCTGGCTCCGATATATACTGTCGAAGTTTTGCATCTGATTTTTCGCACTGTTTCTTAAATTGGAACGAAATGTGTAGTTTTGCCAAACATTTATTGCATATTTGTGCAGGAAGACCATCGTTTTGCCATACCTGTCATTAGATAACAACTAATAATAAACTTACATTGCACTAAGAAAGGCATTTATGTAAAAGGTTGCAAATATCAAAAACCTTACCTGTACCGAGGAACATGCCATCATTTTCTTTGAAACATTTACTTTAAATATGGACATCATTATGCCTTCGTTCAAACAAACTCTACATATTTTTGAAAAATCTAGCTCCATCATTTTTCCAGTAGGTGGAAATTGCTAGTTTTATGCAAAACTCCGATAATTTGCATGAACGAGTTAACCTACAATCATCATTATTCTGTTGTAAACAAACAAACAACATAGAGCCACGGCGATTACTCTGCAGGTGGCGCTGTCTTTAATCCGCGAAATTCAAATTTGAAAATAAATAGATACTTCTGTAAAACACTATATTCGACGGCATTTAACTGCATAACAGAAAACATTATTTTGTTTTTTAACTTTACATATCCTTTAAATACTATTATCTACGATAGAATCTCAAAAAAACACGGTAAATATTAAAAAAAAATAAAATGTAAGTTAGGATTACCAGCAACCAGTGGTAATTTTGCGTGTTTTAAAGATTTTAAAACACGTTGTTACTGACAACGTGCCTAATAAAATCTTTTAAACACGCTATTACTGACGACGTAAACTAATGAAAACATGTTATTAAACAGTCGTTTTACAAACTTAAAACTGCCAACTAAAAGGCAATTACACACTGTCGTAGATAAAGTTATTCTAGTTACTTCTTGCGTTAGACGTAAAATGTTTTTTAAATGATTAAAGCGTTATGTAATGAATAAAGTCAGATGTGTACTATTATAATTACCTTTGACAACTGACTTTGACACTACTGGCTCCAGAAACATTTACCTGAGCGCCAAAGCCATCTCTTTATTATGACATAAATTATAACTGTCATAAATGCAAACCTTTGTTAAATCGACATTTATGGATTAATAATAGAAAAAATATTGTATGCAAACTCGTGCTAAAAGTGTTATTGCACTAAACATGTGCATAAACATCAACTTTTAGCACTTGTTGCATAAATAACTATTAAATCTTGTTAAAACAGCTTTTAATCTTGAAACGACTTTCTGCTTGGCGTAAACGATTCTAGGGCTTTACCAATATTCTCTATAAGTTGTATTAGCTTTGAAATGACTTGAAATATATTTTTCTTAATATATACAGGGTGTTTGGTTCACCGACGTATATTCGAAAGGAGGTGGTAGGTGAGTCGGTTTGGAACTTATTTAACCAAAAATACCTTTATACAAAGTGTCACGGTTTCTGAGATAAAGCGATCAAAGTTTGATATCTAGAGAATACATTTTTGAACTTTAGTCTATTTTGTTTTATCACATGTAGAGTGTATCAAGTGATTTTATTTGATAGAACAGATATCAAAGACTACTAAAATAAAAGTTACAAGAAATTAAAAGTTTGCAGTTGTGTCTAATTAAAATTAATCATACTAAAACTGCAGTAATTTAATAAAATCACAAAGTTGGCTTTATCTCAGAAACCGTGACACTTTGTATTAAGGTATTTTTGGTTAAATAAGTTCCAAACCGACTCACCTACCACCTCCTTTCGGATATACGTCGGTGAACCAAACACCCTGTATAAAGCAAAGATCTGACTCACTCACTCCCTCACTGACTCATCAACCTCAACCCAAACCCTTGGACCTAGAAAGCTGAAATTTTGCACAGAGATTTTCTTTATGATGTGTACAAGGAATAAGGAAGGACGGGGTCGGTGAAAGGGTCGGGGACGGGGATGGGATGGGATGGGATGACAGAAAATAATTAGTCATTATTTAATACACAAATAACGAACCTCGCGCGTACGAAGTCGCGGGCAACAGCTAGTCATTAATAAGAAAAGCTTGCACGACAAAATATATATAGGTAATGACTTATTGAAATTAAAATAATTAATTAACAAATAAAATTCTTTCGATCTCTACTTAGACTAGATTAAAAACATATTCAATAAACGCTTACAAGTATTTTTAATTAAACTAACGACGAAATCTATAATAAGGCAGACTTACTTATATGAAATTTTTTAAACGAGATTAAAGTAGTTTTACCGTGATTACTGCTCGATTAAACGAGATGTGACACCACTTAACCAAGATTTAAGATTTCAACGCGTCTTAATTCGATGAATACTATTCTAAAAGAATCAGAAATTATTACAAAATTTGTACTTTTAAAGAGATTAAAAAGATATTTTAACCAGATAGGTTAAGATCGCTTCAACCAAACTCAAAATTTGTTTAAATAATGTTTATGGATCTTTTATTAACGTATTTAAAAGCCATATTAAAAAGTTTTTGAATAGATTAAAGCAAATCTGGAAGCGTTTAAGGAAAATTAATGTAAATTTGGGTTCAAAGTAATATCTACGAGGTCTACAATCGTAGTAGGATCAATGTTGTTTTTGCAGGATTAGAAGATCAGACACGCTTAGAATTGATTGTAGAGGTTGTAGACGCCGTAGGAGTACATTTGGAATCCATTTAGGCATATAAAACTACTATATTAAATTTTTGTGCATTCAAAACATTCAAGTTCAGTAGTGTAGTATTCAGGTACGCTAGCGCGCCTGAAATGCACGTTTTAAAGTAAATATTAACTACAGAAAGAATTATTGTACTACTATAGTACCTAGTGTCGATCAAAATATAATAATTTTAGCCCTACTGAGCATGTCATCATTAACAGGTGCTCAATAACAGGCTTCGAATTGATGGTAGATGTCATAGCCGCTGTAGGAGTGCATTTTGAGCTCATTTAGCCATATAAAACTGCGGGGCTAGGACATCTAGGCGCCGCCATCTAGGCGCCACCACTTCAGCGCCGCCATTTTGGCGCGGGGCCAGCTCCGCGCCGGGATAACTCGGCGCAGAGCCATCTCGGCGTAAGGCCATTTCGGCGCCAAATTCAATTTTGGAAACGATAGTGTGCACTACGTAAGACAATTTTTATAAACAAATAATAAATAAAGTAATCGCCAAAAACTTTTTAGAATTTCTTAGAAAATCAAACGCTGACGACCAGAGGTGGTTGCACAGTGACTGTCGTTATCAGTAAAATTTTACATTTCTTAAAAATAATTACGAAACATGCATTTACTAGCCAAGATAGGGACAAAATTTACGAAAAAAAGTTGTTTTCTGGCCTTGAGATTGTTGAGTTAGCTAAAACTAACACACAATAAAAAATCGTATGAAAATCCTGCTTAATTCCCGAAAAATTGTACTTTGGGATTTACACAACTTCGAAAAGCGCAATTTTTTAACTAAGTAAAAATCACTCAATATATCTAATACGGGCTAAATAGGTTTTCGGACAAGCTGTCATCCTGTATATTTCATAATAAAAAAACTTTGTTAACATAAAAATACTTTGATTTGGGAAATAAACATTAAAGAAATATTTGTCACATAAAAGGAACTTAAATTTTTCGAAATTGTGTAAATCGAAAAAATGCTATTTTTCGGAAATTTAGCAAGATTTCAATGAGATTTTTTATTGTGTGTTAGTTTTAGCTGACTGAACAATCTCAAGGGCTGAAAACTTTTTTTTGTAAAATGTGTCTCTTATTTTGACTAGTAAATGCATGTTTCGTAATTATTTTTAAAAAATGTAAAATTTTACTGATAACGGAAGTCACGTGACAATTTACGTTTGGCACATTTGTAATCACTTTGCAACCACCTCTGGTCGTTAGTGTTTGATTTTCCAAGAAATTCTAAATATTTTTTTCATTTGATGCCAGCTTCTTGGCGATCACTTTATGTATTATTTGTTTATAATAATTTTGTTACGTAGTGCACACTGTAGTTTGCAAATTTGAATTCGGTGGCGAGATGGAATTGCGCCGAGTTGGCTGGCGCCGAGATGGCTCCGCGCCGAGTTGTACCGGCGCCGAGCTGGCCCCGCGCCGAGCTGGCCCCGCGCCGAGTTGGCCACGCCAAAGTGGCGGCGCCGAAATGGCGGCGCCGAGATGTCCGCCTTCGAAAACTGCTATATTCAATTTTTCAGCATCCAAAAAATTCAAAACAGTAATTTGGTATTAAGCAGCGTTAAAAAGTCTGAAAAGCACGTTTTTCAGTAAATATTAACTAAAAAAAATAACATTGTACTATTATAGTACCTAGTGTCGATCAAAATATAATAATTTCAGCCCTGCTAAGCGTAACATCACTAACAGGTACTCAATAACAAGTTTATAATTGATTGTAATGGTTGTAGACGCTGTAGGAGTGCATTTGGAACTCTTTTTGCCATATAACGCTACTCTATTAAATTTTTCTGCATCCAAAAAATTTAAGTTTAATAGTGCAGTATGAAGGTGAGTTCCAACGTCTGCAAAGCACGTTTTTCAGTAAAAATTAACTACAGAAAATATTATTGTACTACTATAGTACCTAGTGTCGATCAAAATATAATAATGTTAGCCCTGCTAAGCGTACCATCACTAACAGGCACCCAATAACAAGTTTAAATTTGATTGTAGTGATTGTAGACGCTTTATGAGTGATTTTGAAGCTCATTTAGCTATATAAAACTGCTATAGTAAATTTTTCTACATCCAAAAAAATCAAGTTTAATAGTGTAGCATTAAGGTGTGTTAAAACGTCTGAAAAGCACGTTTTCTGCACCCAGAAAATCAAGTTTAATAGTGTAGCATTAAGGTGCATTAAAACGTCCGCAAAGCACGTTTTTCAGATAAAATTAACTACAGAAAATATTATTGTACTACTATAGTATCTAGTGTCGTTCAAAATATAATAATTTTAGCCCAACTAAGCGTAATATCACTAACAGGTACTCAATAACAAGTTTAAATTTGTTTGTAGTGATTGTAGACGCTGTAGGAGTGAATTTGAAGCTCATTTAGCTATATAAAACTGCTATAGTAAATTTTTTGTATCGAAAAAAATCAAGTTCAATAGTGTAGTATTAAGGTGCGTTAAAACGTCTGAAAAGCACGTTTCTCAGTAAAAAATAACGACAGAAAATATTATTATACTACTATAGTACCTAGTGGTTGTCGACGCTGTAGGAGTGCATTTGGAGCACCTTTTGCATATAAAGCTCCTCTATTAAATTTTTCTGCATCCAAAAAGTTTAAGTTCAGTAGTATAGCATTAGGGTGCGATAAAATGTCTGAAGATTACGCTTTTCATTAAAAATTAGCTACAGAAAATTTTATTGTACTAATATAGTACCTAGTGTCGATCAAAATATAATAATTGTAGCCCTGCTAAGCCTAACATCACTGACAGGTACTCAATAACTAGTTAGAATTGATTGTAGTGGTTGTAGACGCTGTAGGAGTGCATTTGGAGCACCTTTTGCATATAAAGCCGCTCTATTAATTTTTTCTGCGCCCAAAAAATTCAAGTTTAATAGTGTAGTATTAAGGTGCGTTAAAACGTCCGAAAAGCACGTTTTTCAGATATAATTAATTACAGAAAGTATTACGGTACTACTATAGTCCCTAGTGTCGATCAAAATATAATAATTGGAGCCCTGCTAAGCGTACCATCACTAACAGGAACCCAATAACAAGGTTAGAATTGATTGTAGTGGTTGTAGACGCTGTAGGAGTGCATTTGGAGCACTTTCTGCATATAAGCTGCTCTATTAAATTTTTGTGCATCCAAAAAATTCAAGTTCAATAGTGTAACATTTAGGTGCGTTAAAACTTATAAAAAGTACGTTTTGCAGTAAAAATAACTACAGAAAGTATTATTGTACTACTATAGTACCTAGTGTTGATCAAAATATAATAATTGTAGCCCTGCTAAGTTTACCATCACTGACAGGTACTCAATAAATAGTTAGAATTTATTGTAGTGGTTGTAGACGCTGTAGGAGTGCATTTGGAGCACTTACTGCATATAAAGCAGCTCTATTAAATTTTTCTGCATCCAAAAAAGTATTAAGGTGCATTAAAACGTCAGAAAAGCACGTTTTTCAGAAAGGATAACGGCAGAAACGATTATTGTACAACTATAGTCCCTAGTGTCGATCAAAATATAATAATTGGAGCCCTGCTAAGCGTACCATTACTAGCAGGTACCCAATAACAAGTTTGGAATTGATTGTAGTGGTTGTAGACGCTGTAGGAGTGCATTTGGAGCACCTTTTGTATAAAAACATGCTCTATTAAATTTTTCTGCATCCAAAAAATTCAAGTTTAATAGTGTAGTATTAAGGTGCGTTTAAACGTCGGAAAATCACGTTTTTCAGATAAAATTAATTAATCTATTAAATTTTTCTGTATCCAAAAAAATTCAAATTCAATAGTGTAGTATGAAGATGTGTTAAAGAGTCTGAAAGACCGTTTTTCAGTAAAAATAACTACTTAATCTTTTATTGTACTACTATAATACCTAGTGTCGATCAAAATATAATAATTGGAGCCCTGCTAAGCGTACCGTCACTAACAGGTACCCAATAACAAGTTTAGAATTGATTGTAGTGGTTGTAGACGCTGTAGGAGTTTATTTGAAACACCTTTTGCATACAAACCGCTCTGTTAATATTTTCTGCAACCAAAAAATTCAAGTTTAATAGTGTAGTATTAAGGTGCGTTAAAACGTCCGAAAAGCACGTTTTTCAGATAAAATTAACTACAAAAATATTATTGTACTACTATAGTACCTAGTGTTGTTCAAAATATAATAATTTTAGCCCAACTAAGCGTAATATCACTAACAGGTACTCAATAACAAGTTTAAATTTGTTTGTGGTGGTTGTAGACGCTGTAGGAGTGAATTTGAAGCTCATTTAGCTATATAAAACTGCTATAGTAAATTTTACTGCATCGAATAAAATCAAGTTCAATAGTATAGTATTAAGGTGCGTTAAATCGTCTGAACAGCACGTTTTTCTGTAAAAATTAACTACAGAAAATATTATTGTACTACTATAATACCTAGTGGTTGTCGACGCTGTAGGAGTGCATTTGGAGCACCTTTTGCATATAAAGCTCCTCCATTAAATTTTTCTGCATCCAAAAAATTCAAGTTTAGTAGTTTTGTATTAGGGTGTGTTAAAACGTATGAAAAGCAGGTTTTTTAGAAAAATTAACAACAGAAAGTATTATTGTGCTACCATAGTACCTAGTGTCGATCAAAATATAATAATTGGAGCCCTGCTAAGCGTACCATCACTAACAGGTACTTAATAACAAGTTTAGAATTGATTGTAGTGGTATTAGACGCTGTAGGAGAGCATTTGGAGCACCTTTTAAATATAAAGCCGCTCTATTAATTTGTAGTTTTTCAGATAAAATTAACTAATCAATAAAATTTTTCTGCTTCCAAAAAGATTCAAGTTCAATAGTGTAGTATTAAGGTACGTTAAAAAGTCTGAAAAGCAAGTTTTTCAGTAAAAATTACTACATAAAGTATTATTGTACTACTTTAGTACCTAGTGTAGAGCAAAATATAATAATTGGAGCCCTGCTAAGCGTACCATCAATAACAGGTACTCAATAACAAGTTTAGAATTGATTGTAGTGGTTGTAGACGCTGTAGGAGAGCATTTGGAGCACCTTTTGAATATAAAGCCGCTCTATTAATTTGTAGTTTTTCAGATAAAATTAACTAATCTATTAAATTTTTCTGCTTCCAAAAAAATTCAAGTTCAATAGTGTATTATTAAGGTGAGTTAAAGGGTCTGAAAAGCACGTTTTTCAGTAAAAATAACTACATAAAGTATTATTGTACTACTATAGTACCTAGTGTCGATCAAAATATAATAATTGGAGCCCTGATGAGCGTACCATCACTAACAGGTACTCAATAACAAGTTTATAATTGATTGTAATGGTTGTAGACGCTGTAGGAGTGCATTTGGAACTCTTTTTGCCATATAACGCTACTCTATTAAGTTTTTCTGCATCCAAAAAATTTAAGTTTAATAGTGCAGTATGAAGGTGAGTTCCAACGTCTGCAAAGCACGTTTTTCAGTAAAAATTAACTACAGAAAATATTATTGTACTACTATAGTACCTAGTGTCGATCAAAATATAATAATGTTAGCCCTGCTAAGCGTACCATCACTAACAGGCACCCAATAACAAGTTTAAATTTGATTGTAGTGATTGTAGACGCTTTATGAGTGATTTTGAAGCTCATTTAGCTATATAAAACTGCTATAGTAAATTTTTCTACATCCAAAAAAATCAAGTTTAATAGTGTAGCATTAAGGTGTGTTAAAACGTCTGAAAAGCACGTTTTCTGCACCCAGAAAATCAAGTTTAATAGTGTAGCATTAAGGTGCATTAAAACGTCCGCAAAGCACGTTTTTCAGATAAAATTAACTACAGAAAATATTATTGTACTACTATAGTATCTAGTGTCGTTCAAAATATAATAATTTTAGCCCAACTAAGCGTAATATCACTAACAGGTACTCAATAACAAGTTTAAATTTGTTTGTAGTGATTGTAGACGCTGTAGGAGTGAATTTGAAGCTCATTTAGCTATATAAAACTGCTATAGTAAATTTTTTGTATCGAAAAAAATCAAGTTCAATAGTGTAGTATTAAGGTGCGTTAAAACGTCTGAAAAGCACGTTTCTCAGTAAAAAATAACGACAGAAAATATTATTATACTACTATAGTACCTAGTGGTTGTCGACGCTGTAGGAGTGCATTTGGAGCACCTTTTGCATATAAAGCTCCTCTATTAAATTTTTCTGCATCCAAAAAGTTTAAGTTCAGTAGTATAGCATTAGGGTGCGATAAAATGTCTGAAGATTACGTTTTTCATTAAAAATTAGCTACAGAAAATTTTATTGTACTAATATAGTACCTAGTGTCGATCAAAATATAATAATTGTAGCCCTGCTAAGCCTAACATCACTGACAGGTACTCAATAACTAGTTAGAATTGATTGTAGTGGTTGTAGACGCTGTAGGAGTGCATTTGGAGCACCTTTTGCATATAAAGCCGCTCTATTAATTTTTTCTGCGCCCAAAAAATTCAAGTTTAATAGTGTAGTATTAAGGTGCGTTAAAACGTCCGAAAAGCACGTTTTTCAGATATAATTAATTACAGAAAGTATTACGGTACTACTATAGTCCCTAGTGTCGATCAAAATATAATAATTGGAGCCCTGCTAAGCGTACCATCACTAACAGGAACCCAATAACAAGGTTAGAATTGATTGTAGTGGTTGTAGACGCTGTAGGAGTGCATTTGGAGCACTTTCTGCATATAAGCTGCTCTATTAAATTTTTGTGCATCCAAAAAATTCAAGTTCAATAGTGTAACATTTAGGTGCGTTAAAACTTATAAAAAGTACGTTTTGCAGTAAAAATAACTACAGAAAGTATTATTGTACTACTATAGTACCTAGTGTTGATCAAAATATAATAATTGTAGCCCTGCTAAGTTTACCATCACTGACAGGTACTCAATAAATAGTTAGAATTTATTGTAGTGGTTGTAGACGCTGTAGGAGTGCATTTGGAGCACTTACTGCATATAAAGCAGCTCTATTAAATTTTTCTGCATCCAAAAAAGTATTAAGGTGCATTAAAACGTCAGAAAAGCACGTTTTTCAGAAAGGATAACGGCAGAAACGATTATTGTACAACTATAGTCCCTAGTGTCGATCAAAATATAATAATTGGAGCCCTGCTAAGTTTACCATCACTGACAGGTACTCAATAACTAGTTAGAATTCATTGTAGTGGTTGTAGACGCTGTAGGAGTGCATTTGGAGCACTTACTGCATATAAATCAGCTCTATTAAATTTTTCTGCATCCAAAAAAGTATTAAGGTGCATTAAAACGTCAGAAAAGCACGTTTTTCAGAAAGGATAACGGCAGAAACGATTATTGTACAACTATAGTCCCTAGTGTCGATCAAAATATAATAATTGGAGCCCTGCTAAGCGTACCATTACTAGCAGGTACCCAATAACAAGTTTGGAATTGATTGTAGTGGTTGTAGACGCTGTAGGAGTGCATTTGGAGCACCTTTTGTATAAAAACATGCTCTATTAAATTTTTCTGCATCCAAAAAATTCAAGTTTAATAGTGTAGTATTAAGGTGCGTTTAAACGTCGGAAAATCACGTTTTTCAGATAAAATTAATTAATCTATTAAATTTTTCTGTATCCAAAAAAATTCAAATTCAATAGTGTAGTATGAAGATGTGTTAAAGAGTCTGAAAGACCGTTTTTCAGTAAAAATAACTACTTAATCTTTTATTGTACTACTATAATACCTAGTGTCGATCAAAATATAATAATTGGAGCCCTGCTAAGCGTACCGTCACTAACAGGTACTCAATAACAAGTTTAGAATTGATTGTAGTGGTTGTAGACGCTGTAGGAGTTTATTTGAAACACCTTTTGCATACAAACCGCTCTGTTAATATTTTCTGCAACCAAAAAATTCAAGTTTAATAGTGTAGTATTAAGGTGCGTTAAAACGTCCGAAAAGCACGTTTTTCAGATAAAATTAACTACAAAAATATTATTGTACTACTATAGTACCTAGTGTTGTTCAAAATATAATAATTTAAGCCCAACTAAGCGTAATATCACTAACAGGTACTCAAAACAAGTTTAAATTTGTTTGTGGTGGTTGTAGACGCTGTAGGAGTGAATTTGAAGCTCATTTAGCTATATAAAACTGCTATAGTAAATTTTACTGCATCGAATAAAATCAAGTTCAATAGTATAGTATTAAGGTGCGTTAAATCGTCTGAACAGCACGTTTTTCTGTAAAAATTAACTACAGAAAATATTATTGTACTACTATAGTACCTAGTGGTTGTCGACGCTGTAGGAGTGCATTTGGAGCACCTTTTGCATATAAAGCTCCTCCATTAAATTTTTCTGCATCCAAAAAATTCAAGTTTAGTAGTTTTGTATTAGGGTGTGTTAAAACGTATGAAAAGCAGGTTTTTTAGAAAAATTAACAACAGAAAGTATTATTGTGCTACCATAGTACCTAGTGTCGATCAAAATATAATAATTGGAGCCCTGCTAAGCGTACCATCACTAACAGGTACTTAATAACAAGTTTAGAATTGATTGTAGTGGTTGTAGACGCTGTAGGAGTTTATTTGAAACACCTTTTGCATACCAACCGCTCTGTTAATATTTTCTGCAACCAAAAAATTCAGGTTTAATAGTGTAGTATTAAAGTGCGTTAAAACGTCCGAAAACCACGTTTTTCAGATAAAATTAACTACAGAAAATATTATTGTACTACTATAGTACCTAGTGTCGAACAAAATATAATAATTGGAGCCCTGCTAAGCGTACCATCAATAACAGGTACTCAATAACAAGTTTAGAATTGATTGTAGTGGTTGTAGACGCTGTAGGAGAGCATTTGGAGCACCTTTTAAATATAAAGCCGCTCTATTAATTTGTAGTTTTTCAGATAAAATTAACTAATCAATAAAATTTTTCTGCTTCCAAAAAGATTCAAGTTCAATAGTGTAGTATTAAGGTACGTTAAAAAGTCTGAAAAGCAAGTTTTTCAGTAAAAATTACTACATAAAGTATTATTGTACTACTTTAGTACCTAGTGTAGAGCAAAATATAATAATTGGAGCCCTGCTAAGCGTACCATCAATAACAGGTACTCAATAACAAGTTTAGAATTGATTGTAGTGGTTGTAGACGCTGTAGGAGAGCATTTGGAGCACCTTTTGAATATAAAGCCGCTCTATTAATTTGTAGTTTTTCAGATAAAATTAACTAATCTATTAAATTTTTCTGCTTCCAAAAAAATTCAAGTTCAATAGTGTATTATTAAGGTGAGTTAAAGGGTCTGAAAAGCACGTTTTTCAGTAAAAATAACTACATAAAGTATTATTGTACTACTATAGTACCTAGTGTCGATCAAAATATAATAATTGGAGCCCTGATGAGCGTACCATCACTAACAGGTACTCAATAACAAGTTTATAATTGATTGTAATGGTTGTAGACGCTGTAGGAGTGCATTTGGAACTCTTTTTGCCATATAACGCTACTCTATTAAGTTTTTCTGCATCCAAAAAATTTAAGTTTAATAGTGCAGTATGAAGGTGAGTTCCAACGTCTGCAAAGCACGTTTTTCAGTAAAAATTAACTACAGAAAATATTATTGTACTACTATAGTACCTAGTGTCGATCAAAATATAATAATGTTAGCCCTGCTAAGCGTACCATCACTAACAGGCACCCAATAACAAGTTTAAATTTGATTGTAGTGATTGTAGACGCTTTATGAGTGATTTTGAAGCTCATTTAGCTATATAAAACTGCTATAGTAAATTTTTCTACATCCAAAAAAATCAAGTTTAATAGTGTAGCATTAAGGTGTGTTAAAACGTCTGAAAAGCACGTTTTCTGCACCCAGAAAATCAAGTTTAATAGTGTAGCATTAAGGTGCATTAAAACGTCCGCAAAGCACGTTTTTCAGATAAAATTAACTACAGAAAATATTATTGTACTACTATAGTATCTAGTGTCGTTCAAAATATAATAATTTTAGCCCAACTAAGCGTAATATCACTAACAGGTACTCAATAACAAGTTTAAATTTGTTTGTAGTGATTGTAGACGCTGTAGGAGTGAATTTGAAGCTCATTTAGCTATATAAAACTGCTATAGTAAATTTTTTGTATCGAAAAAAATCAAGTTCAATAGTGTAGTATTAAGGTGCGTTAAAACGTCTGAAAAGCACGTTTCTCAGTAAAAAATAACGACAGAAAATATTATTATACTACTATAGTACCTAGTGGTTGTCGACGCTGTAGGAGTGCATTTGGAGCACCTTTTGCATATAAAGCTCCTCTATTAAATTTTTCTGCATCCAAAAAGTTTAAGTTCAGTAGTATAGCATTAGAGTGCGATAAAATGTCTGAAGATTACGTTTTTCATTAAAAATTAGCTACAGAAAATTTTATTGTACTAATATAGTACCTAGTGTCGATCAAAATATAATAATTGTAGCCCTGCTAAGCCTAACATCACTGACAGGTACTCAATAACTAGTTAGAATTGATTGTAGTGGTTGTAGACGCTGTAGGAGTGCATTTGGAGCACCTTTTGCATATAAAGCCGCTCTATTAATTTTTTCTGCGCCCAAAAAATTCAAGTTTAATAGTGTAGTATTAAGGTGCGTTAAAACGTCCGAAAAGCACGTTTTTCAGATATAATTAATTACAGAAAGTATTACGGTACTACTATAGTCCCTAGTGTCGATCAAAATATAATAATTGGAGCCCTGCTAAGCGTACCATCACTAACAGGAACCCAATAACAAGGTTAGAATTGATTGTAGTGGTTGTAGACGCTGTAGGAGTGCATTTGGAGCACTTTCTGCATATAAGCTGCTCTATTAAATTTTTGTGCATCCAAAAAATTCAAGTTCAATAGTGTAACATTTAGGTGCGTTAAAACTTATAAAAAGTACGTTTTGCAGTAAAAATAACTACAGAAAGTATTATTGTACTACTATAGTACCTAGTGTTGATCAAAATATAATAATTGTAGCCCTGCTAAGTTTACCATCACTGACAGGTACTCAATAAATAGTTAGAATTTATTGTAGTGGTTGTAGACGCTGTAGGAGTGCATTTGGAGCACTTACTGCATATAAAGCAGCTCTATTAAATTTTTCTGCATCCAAAAAAGTATTAAGGTGCATTAAAACGTCAGAAAAGCACGTTTTTCAGAAAGGATAACGGCAGAAACGATTATTGTACAACTATAGTCCCTAGTGTCGATCAAAATATAATAATTGGAGCCCTGCTAAGTTTACCATCACTGACAGGTACTCAATAACTAGTTAGAATTCATTGTAGTGGTTGTAGACGCTGTAGGAGTGCATTTGGAGCACTTACTGCATATAAATCAGCTCTATTAAATTTTTCTGCATCCAAAAAAGTATTAAGGTGCATTAAAACGTCAGAAAAGCACGTTTTTCAGAAAGGATAACAGCAGAAACGATTATTGTACAACTATAGTCCCTAGTGTCGATCAAAATATAATAATTGGAGCCCTGCTAAGCGTACCATTACTAGCAGGTACCCAATAACAAGTTTGGAATTGATTGTAGTGGTTGTAGACGCTGTAGGAGTGCATTTGGAGCACCTTTTGTATAAAAACATGCTCTATTAAATTTTTCTGCATCCAAAAAATTCAAGTTTAATAGTGTAGTATTAAGGTGCGTTTAAACGTCGGAAAATCACGTTTTTCAGATAAAATTAATTAATCTATTAAATTTTTCTGTATCCAAAAAAATTCAAATTCAATAGTGTAGTATGAAGATGTGTTAAAGAGTCTGAAAGACCGTTTTTCAGTAAAAATAACTACTTAATCTTTTATTGTACTACTATAATACCTAGTGTCGATCAAAATATAATAATTGGAGCCCTGCTAAGCGTACCGTCACTAACAGGTACTCAATAACAAGTTTAGAATTGATTGTAGTGGTTGTAGACGCTGTAGGAGTTTATTTGAAACACCTTTTGCATACAAACCGCTCTGTTAATATTTTCTGCAACCAAAAAATTCAAGTTTAATAGTGTAGTATTAAGGTGCGTTAAAACGTCCGAAAAGCACGTTTTTCAGATAAAATTAACTACAAAAATATTATTGTACTACTATAGTACCTAGTGTTGTTCAAAATATAATAATTTAAGCCCAACTAAGCGTAATATCACTAACAGGTACTCAAAACAAGTTTAAATTTGTTTGTGGTGGTTGTAGACGCTGTAGGAGTGAATTTGAAGCTCATTTAGCTATATAAAACTGCTATAGTAAATTTTACTGCATCGAATAAAATCAAGTTCAATAGTATAGTATTAAGGTGCGTTAAATCGTCTGAACAGCACGTTTTTCTGTAAAAATTAACTACAGAAAATATTATTGTACTACTATAGTACCTAGTGGTTGTCGACGCTGTAGGAGTGCATTTGGAGCACCTTTTGCATATAAAGCTCCTCCATTAAATTTTTCTGCATCCAAAAAATTCAAGTTTAGTAGTTTTGTATTAGGGTGTGTTAAAACGTATGAAAAGCAGGTTTTTTAGAAAAATTAACAACAGAAAGTATTATTGTGCTACCATAGTACCTAGTGTCGATCAAAATATAATAATTGGAGCCCTGCTAAGCGTACCATCACTAACAGGTACTTAATAACAAGTTTAGAATTGATTGTAGTGGTTGTAGACGCTGTAGGAGTTTATTTGAAACACCTTTTGCATACCAACCGCTCTGTTAATATTTTCTGCAACCAAAAAATTCAGGTTTAATAGTGTAGTATTAAAGTGCGTTAAAACGTCCGAAAACCACGTTTTTCAGATAAAATTAACTACAGAAAATATTATTGTACTACTATAGTACCTAGTGTCGAACAAAATATAATAATTGGAGCCCTGCTAAGCGTACCATCAATAACAGGTACTCAATAACAAGTTTAGAATTGATTGTAGTGGTTGTAGACGCTGTAGGAGAGCATTTGGAGCACCTTTTAAATATAAAGCCGCTCTATTAATTTGTAGTTTTTCAGATAAAATTAACTAATCAATAAAATTTTTCTGCTTCCAAAAAGATTCAAGTTCAATAGTGTAGTATTAAGGTACGTTAAAAAGTCTGAAAAGCAAGTTTTTCAGTAAAAATTACTACATAAAGTATTATTGTACTACTTTAGTACCTAGTGTAGAGCAAAATATAATAATTGGAGCCCTGCTAAGCGTACCATCAATAACAGGTACTCAATAACAAGTTTAGAATTGATTGTAGTGGTTGTAGACGCTGTAGAAGAGCATTTGGAGCACCTTTTGAATATAAAGCCGCTCTATTAATTTGTAATTTTTCAGATAAAATTAACTAATCTATTAAATTTTTCTGCTTCCAAAAAAATTCAAGTTCAATAGTGTATTATTAAGGTGAGTTAAAGGGTCTGAAAAGCACGTTTTTCAGTAAAAATAACTACATAAAGTATTATTGTACTACTATAGTACCTAGTGTCGATCAAAATATAATAATTGGAGCCCTGATGAGCGTACCATCACTAACAGGTACTCAATAACAAGTTTATAATTGATTGTAATGGTTGTAGACGCTGTAGGAGTGCATTTGGAACTCTTTTTGCCATATAACGCTACTCTATTAAGTTTTTCTGCATCCAAAAAATTTAAGTTTAATAGTGCAGTATGAAGGTGAGTTCCAACGTCTGCAAAGCACGTTTTTCAGTAAAAATTAACTACAGAAAATATTATTGTACTACTATAGTACCTAGTGTCGATCAAAATATAATAATGTTAGCCCTGCTAAGCGTACCATCACTAACAGGCACCCAATAACAAGTTTAAATTTGATTGTAGTGATTGTAGACGCTTTATGAGTGATTTTGAAGCTCATTTAGCTATATAAAACTGCTATAGTAAATTTTTCTACATCCAAAAAAATCAAGTTTAATAGTGTAGCATTAAGGTGTGTTAAAACGTCTGAAAAGCACGTTTTCTGCACCCAGAAAATCAAGTTTAATAGTGTAGCATTAAGGTGCATTAAAACGTCCGCAAAGCACGTTTTTCAGATAAAATTAACTACAGAAAATATTATTGTACTACTATAGTATCTAGTGTCGTTCAAAATATAATAATTTTAGCCCAACTAAGCGTAATATCACTAACAGGTACTCAATAACAAGTTTAAATTTGTTTGTAGTGATTGTAGACGCTGTAGGAGTGAATTTGAAGCTCATTTAGCTATATAAAACTGCTATAGTAAATTTTTTGTATCGAAAAAAATCAAGTTCAATAGTGTAGTATTAAGGTGCGTTAAAACGTCTGAAAAGCACGTTTCTCAGTAAAAAATAACGACAGAAAATATTATTATACTACTATAGTACCTAGTGGTTGTCGACGCTGTAGGAGTGCATTTGGAGCACCTTTTGCATATAAAGCTCCTCTATTAAATTTTTCTGCATCCAAAAAGTTTAAGTTCAGTAGTATAGCATTAGGGTGCGATAAAATGTCTGAAGATTACGTTTTTCATTAAAAATTAGCTACAGAAAATTTTATTGTACTAATATAGTACCTAGTGTCGATCATAATATAATAATTGTAGCCCTGCTAAGCCTAACATCACTGACAGGTACTCAATAACTAGTTAGAATTGATTGTAGTGGTTGTAGACGCTGTAGGAGTGCATTTGGAGCACCTTTTGCATATAAAGCCGCTCTATTAATTTTTTCTGCGCCCAAAAAATTCAAGTTTAATAGTGTAGTATTAAGGTGCGTTAAAACGTCCGAAAAGCACGTTTTTCAGATATAATTAATTACAGAAAGTATTACGGTACTACTATAGTCCCTAGTGTCGATCAAAATATAATAATTGGAGCCCTGCTAAGCGTACCATCACTAACAGGAACCCAATAACAAGGTTAGAATTGATTGTAGTGGTTGTAGACGCTGTAGGAGTGCATTTGGAGCACTTTCTGCATATAAGCTGCTCTATTAAATTTTTGTGCATCCAAAAAATTCAAGTTCAATAGTGTAACATTTAGGTGCGTTAAAACTTATAAAAAGTACGTTTTGCAGTAAAAATAACTACAGAAAGTATTATTGTACTACTATAGTACCTAGTGTTGATCAAAATATAATAATTGTAGCCCTGCTAAGTTTACCATCACTGACAGGTACTCAATAAATAGTTAGAATTTATTGTAGTGGTTGTAGACGCTGTAGGAGTGCATTTGGAGCACTTACTGCATATAAAGCAGCTCTATTAAATTTTTCTGCATCCAAAAAAGTATTAAGGTGCATTAAAACGTCAGAAAAGCACGTTTTTCAGAAAGGATAACGGCAGAAACGATTATTGTACAACTATAGTCCCTAGTGTCGATCAAAATATAATAATTGGAGCCCTGCTAAGTTTACCATCACTGACAGGTACTCAATAACTAGTTAGAATTCATTGTAGTGGTTGTAGACGCTGTAGGAGTGCATTTGGAGCACTTACTGCATATAAATCAGCTCTATTAAATTTTTCTGCATCCAAAAAAGTATTAAGGTGCATTAAAACGTCAGAAAAGCACGTTTTTCAGAAAGGATAACGGCAGAAACGATTATTGTACAACTATAGTCCCTAGTGTCGATCAAAATATAATAATTGGAGCCCTGCTAAGCGTACCATTACTAGCAGGTACCCAATAACAAGTTTGGAATTGATTGTAGTGGTTGTAGACGCTGTAGGAGTGCATTTGGAGCACCTTTTGTATAAAAACATGCTCTATTAAATTTTTCTGCATCCAAAAAATTCAAGTTTAATAGTGTAGTATTAAGGTGCGTTTAAACGTCGGAAAATCACGTTTTTCAGATAAAATTAATTAATCTATTAAATTTTTCTGTATCCAAAAAAATTCAAATTCAATAGTGTAGTATGAAGATGTGTTAAAGAGTCTGAAAGACCGTTTTTCAGTAAAAATAACTACTTAATCTTTTATTGTACTACTATAATACCTAGTGTCGATCAAAATATAATAATTGGAGCCCTGCTAAGCGTACCGTCACTAACAGGTACTCAATAACAAGTTTAGAATTGATTGTAGTGGTTGTAGACGCTGTAGGAGTTTATTTGAAACACCTTTTGCATACAAACCGCTCTGTTAATATTTTCTGCAACCAAAAAATTCAAGTTTAATAGTGTAGTATTAAGGTGCGTTAAAACGTCCGAAAAGCACGTTTTTCAGATAAAATTAACTACAAAAATATTATTGTACTACTATAGTACCTAGTGTTGTTCAAAATATAATAATTTTAGCCCAACTAAGCGTAATATCACTAACAGGTACTCAATAACAAGTTTAAATTTGTTTGTGGTGGTTGTAGACGCTGTAGGAGTGAATTTGAAGCTCATTTAGCTATATAAAACTGCTATAGTAAATTTTACTGCATCGAATAAAATCAAGTTCAATAGTATAGTATTAAGGTGCGTTAAATCGTCTGAACAGCACGTTTTTCTGTAAAAATTAACTACAGAAAATATTATTGTACTACTATAGTACCTAGTGGTTGTCGACGCTGTAGGAGTGCATTTGGAGCACTTTTTGCATATAAAGCTCCTCCATTAAATTTTTCTGCATCCAAAAAATTCAAGTTTAGTAGTTTTGTATTAGGGTGTGTTAAAACGTATGAAAAGCAGGTTTTTTAGAAAAATTAACAACAGAAAGTATTATTGTGCTACCATAGTACCTAGTGTCGATCAAAATATAATAATTGGAGCCCTGCTAAGCGTACCATCACTAACAGGTACTTAATAACAAGTTTAGAATTGATTGTAGTGGTTGTAGACGCTGTAGGAGTTTATTTGAAACACCTTTTGCATACAAACCGCTCTGTTAATATTTTCTGCAACCAAAAAATTCAGGTTTAATAGTGTAGTATTAAAGTGCGTTAAAACGTCCGAAAACCACGTTTTTCAGATAAAATTAACTACAGAAAATATTATTGTACTACTATAGTACCTAGTGTCGAACAAAATATAATAATTGGAGCCCTGCTAAGCGTACCATCACTAACAGGTACTCAATAACAGGTTTAGAATTGATTGTAGTGGTATTAGACGCTGTAGGAGAGCATTTGGAGCACCTTTTGCATATAAAGCCGCTCTATTAATTTGTAGTTTTTCAGATAAAATTAACTAATGTACTAAATTTTTGTGCTTCCAAAAAAATTCAAGGTCAATCGTGTAGTATTAAGGTGCGTTAAAAAGTCTGAAAAGCACGTTTTTCAGTAAAAATAACTACATAAAGTATGATTGAACTACTATAGTACCTCTTGTCGAGCAAAATATAATAATTGGAGCCCTGCTAAGCATACCATCACTAACAGGTACTCAATAACAAGTTTAGAATTGATTGTAGTGGTTGTAGACACTGTAGGAGAGCATTTGGAGCTCCTTTTGAATATAAAGCCGCTCTATTAATTGGTAGTTTTTCAGATAAAATTAACTAATCTATTAAATTTTTCTGCTTCAAAAAAAATTCAAGTTCAGTAGTGTAGTATTAAGGTGCGTTAAAAAGTCTGAAAAGCACGTTTTTCAGTAAAAATAACTACATAAAGTATTATTGTACTACTATAGTACCTAGTGTTGATCAAAATATAATAATTGGAGCCCTGCTAAGCGTACCATCACTAACAGGTACTCAATAACAAGTTTAGAATTAATTGTAGTGGTTGTAGACGCTGTAGGATTTCATTTGAAGCACCTTTTACATATAAAACCGCTCTATTAATTTTTTCTGCTACCAAAAAATTTAGGTTTAATAGTGTAGTATTAAGGTGCGTTAAAACGTCAGAAAACCACGTTTTTCAGATAAAATTAACTACATAAAATATTATTGTACTACTATAATACCTAGTGTCGGTCAAAATATAATAATTTTAGCCCTGCTAAGCGTACCATCACTAACAGGTACTCAATAACAAGTTCAAATTTGATTGTAGTGATTGTAGATGCTGTAGGAGTGAATTTGAAGCTCATTTAGCTATATAAAACTGCTATAGTAAATTTTTTTGTATCGAAAAAAATCAAGTTCAATAGTTTAGTATTAAGGTGCGTTAAAACGTCTGAAAAGCACGTTTTACAGTAAAAAATAACTACAGAAAATATTATTGTACTACTATAGTACCTAGTGGTTGTCGACGCTGTAGGAGTGCATTTGGGGCACCTTTTGCATAAAAAGCTCCTCTATTAAATTTTTCTGCATCCAAAAAATTCAAGTTTAGTAGTATAGCATTAGGGTGCGATAAAATGTCTGAAGATTACGTTTTTCATTAAAAATTAGCTACAGAAAATATTATTGTACAACTATAGTACCTAGTGTCGATCAAAATATAATAATTGTAGCCCTGCTAAGCGTACCATCACTAACGGGTACTCAATAACAACTTTAGAATTGATTGTAGTGATTGTAGACACTATAGGAGTGCATTTGGAACACTTTCTGCATATAAAGCTGTTCTGTTAAATTTTTCTGCATCCAAAAAATTCAAGTTCAATAGTGTAGTATTAAGGTATGTTAAAACGTCCGAAAATCACGTTTTTCAGATAAAATTAACTACAGAAAATATTATTGTACTACTACATAGTGTCGTTCAAAATATAATAATTTTAGCCCAACTAAGCGTAATATCACTAACAGGTACTCAATAACAAGTTTAAATTTGTTTGTATTGATTGTAGACGCTGTAGGAGTGAATTTGAAGCTCATTTAGCTATATAAAACTGCTATAGTAAATTTTACTGCATCGAATAAAATCAAGTTCAATAGTATAATATTAAGGTGCGTTAAATCGCCTGAAAAGAACGTTTCTCTGTAAAAATTCACTACAGAAAATAATATTGTACTACTATAGTACCTAGTGGTTGTCGACGCTGTAGGAGTGCATTTGGAGCACCTTTTGCATAAATAGCTCCTCTATTAAATTTTTCTGCATCCAAAAAATTCAAGTTGAGTAGTATAGCATTAGGGTGCGATAAAATGTCTGAAGATTACGTTTTTCATTAAAAAGTGGCTACAGAAAATATTATTGTACTGCTATAGTACCTAGTGTCGTTCAAAATATAATAATTGTAGCTCTGGAAAGCGTACCATCACTAACGGGTACTCAATAACAACTTTAGAATTGATTGTAGTGATTGTAGACGCTGTATGAGTGCATTTGGAACACTTTCTGCATATAAACCTGCTCTATTAAATTTTCTGCATCCAAAAAAAATCGAGTTCAATGGTGTAGCATTAAGGTGGGTTAAAACGTCTAAAAAGCACGTTTTTCAGTAAAAATTAGCTACAGAAAATATTATTGTACTACTATAGTATCTAGTATCGATCAAAGTATAATAATTGTAGCCCTGCTAAGCGTACCATCACTAACGGGTACTCAATAACAACTTTAGAATTGATTGTAGTGATTGTAGACACTATAGGAGTGCATTTGGAACACTTTCTGTTTATAAAGCTATTGTGTAAAATTTTTCTGCATCCAAAAAATTCAAGTACAATAGTGTAGTATTAAGGTATGTTAAAACGTCCGAAAACCACGTTTTTCAGATAAAATTAACTACAGAAAATATTATTGTACTACTATAGTACCTAGTGTCGTTCAAAATATAATAATTTTAGCCCTGCTAAGCATACCATCACTAACAGGTACTCAATAACAAGTTTAAATTTGATTGTTGTGATGGTAGACGCTGTAGGAGTGAATTTGAAGCTCATTTAGCTATATAAAACTGCTATAGTAAATTTTTTTGCCTCGAAAAAAATCAAGTATAATAGTGTAGTATTAAGGTGCGTTAAAACGTATGAAAAGTACGTTTCTCAGTAAAAAATAACTACAGAAAATATTATTGTACTACTATAGTACCTAGTGGTTGTCGACGCTGTAGGAGTGCATTTGGAGCACCTTTTGCATATAAAGCTGCTCTATTAAATTTTTCTGCATCCAAAAAATTCAAGTTCAATAGTGTAGTATTTAGGTGCGTTAAAACGTATGAAAATCACGTTTCTCAGTAAAAAATAACTACAGAAAATATTATGGTACTACTATAGTACCTAGTGGTTGTCGACGCTGTAGGAGTGCATTTGGAGCACCTTTTGCATATAAAGCTGCTCTATTAAATTTTTCTGCATCCAAAAAATTCAAGTTCAATAGTGTAGTATTTAGGTGCGTTAAAACGTATGAAAATCACGTTTCTCAGTAAAAAATAACTACAGAAAATATAATTGTACTACTATAGTACCTAGTGGTTGTCGACGCTGTAGGAGTGCATTTGTAGCTCCTTTTGCATATAAAGCTCCTCTATTAAATTTTTCTGCATCCAAAAAATTCAAGTTCAGTAGTATAGTATTAGGGTGCGATAAAATGTCTGAAGATTACGTTTTTCATAAAAAATTAGCTACAGAAAATATTATTGTACTACTATAGTACCTAGTGTTGATCAAAATATAATAATTGTAGCACTGGTAAGCGTACCATCACTAACGGGTACTCAATAACAGGTTTAGAATGGGTTGTAGTGGTTGTAGACGCTGTAGGAATGCATTTGGAGCACTTTCTGCATATAGAGCTGCCCTATGAAATTTTTCTGCATCCAAAAACTTCAAGTTCAGTAGTTTAGTATACTTTTTCTTCTGGTGCCACTTCTATCGAAGATTGGCGATCATCATAGCAATTTCGACTTTGGAGGCTGCTGCTCTGAAGAGGGAAGTTGTGCTCTTGTCAGACCACTGCCTCAGGTTCTCTAGCCAGGATTTCCGTCTTCTGCCGGGAGCTCTCCTTCCTTCTATCTTCCCCTGGATAATGACGTGCAGGAGACGGTATTTTTCTTTGCCCATCATGTGACCGAAATATGTTAATTTTATCTTTTTACCGCCATCAGCAGCTCGGCTTCTTCGCCCATGCGCCTCAGCACCTCAATATTGGTGACACGGTCCATCCAGGATATACGCAACATCCGTCTGTATACCCACATCTCAAATGCGCTTATTTTGTTCTCCATAGACTGAGTCAGCGTCCATCCCTCAACACCATATAGAACAATGGGAAAAACATAACACTTGACCATTCTCAGGCGTAGGTCCAACCTCAGGTTTCGACATTTTAGAATTTTTTGCATTTTATTGAAGACATTACGAGCTTGTTCAATGTGGCTGCGAATTTCTTAGCTTACATCCCACACGCTGTTTACAATACAGCCCAAATATCTGTATTGTCTGCACTGTACGATTGGCATGCCATTGAGGACAATGTGTAGATTGATTTGAGAACTTTTGCTCACCGCCATCACTTGGGTCTTCGGTACATTTATCAAGATGCCCGCGTTTCTGCTAGCTTCATTTACTTTATTTAGTATTGATTGAAGTTCTTTTTCTGTTGAAGCAATAAGCACCTTGTCATCAGCATAGCGCAAATTGTTAACTCGCTCACCATTGATTATAATGCTTTCTGTAGCCTCCTCTAAGGCATCTGCCATTATTCTTTCAGCATACAGGTTGAACAAGATTGGTGACAGCGCACAACCCTGCCTCACACCACGCTTCATAGGTACCTGGTTGGACTTTGTATTCTCCACTAGCACAGCGGCAGTTTGGTGCCAGTATAGGTTGGCTATAGCTCTCAGGTTTTTATCAGCGATGCCGACTCTGGTCAGGGTTTCTAGCAGCTTCCCATGCCTTACATAGTCAAATGCCTTCTGGAAGTCGATGAAGCATAGATAGACTTCTTTGTTCATGTCCAGGCACCTATGCACCAGTACCTGTAAGCAAAGCAATGCATCTCGTGTGCCAAAACCGTTCCGGAAGCCAAACTGCTCCGCCGCAATGTTTGCATCGCATTTCCGGTAAATTCTCTTCAAGATGATTTTCAGGAAAACTTTTAACACATGGCTCATCAAACTGATCCTCCTGTGCTCGTCACACCGCTTAGCGTTGGGTTTCTTGGGTATAGCAACGAAGTTTGATGTCAGCCAGTCCTTAGGAAATTTCCCGTTGTTGTATACAGTGTTGAACAGCTTAGTCAGCTTTCTGATTCCCACGGTGTCCAGCAGCTTTATAACCCCGCCGTGGATTTCATCAGACCCTGGTGCCTTGCCGTTCTTCAGCTGATTGATAGCATATTCCACTTCACCAGGCAAAATGCCAGGACCTTCTGCAGCTGATTCGATTCCGTGCTTGTACATACTCCTCCCACGTAGACAGTTTTTCTTGCAGGGTTGTAGTAATATTTCCCTGGCTACTCAGTAGTGTCATGACCGGTCTCCCATTTCCTTTTGCGACCTGTGCCTTTATTTTCTTGTGGAGATTAAAAGAATCATGTCTGTCCTGCAGTTCTTCCATTTCTCTGCAGTTCTCCTCTTCAAGCCTCTCTTTGGCCTGACGAATTTTCCTCTGAATCTGACGCTGAATCTCACGGTTTAATATTAAGGTGCGTTAAAACGGTGGAAATGCACGCATTTCAGTAAAAATTAACTACAGAAAATATTATTGTACTATTATACTACCTAGTGTCGATCAAAATATAATAATTTTAGCCTTGCTAAGCGTACCATGGTACACAAGTGCTCACTAACCAGCTTAGAATTGATTGTAGTGGTTGTAGACGCTAAAGGAGTGCATTTGAAGCGCATTTATCTATATAAAACGGCTATATTAAATTTTTCTGCATCCAAAAAATTCAAGTTTAATAGTGTAGTATTTAGGTGCCCTAAAACGTCTGAAAAGCACGTTTTTCAGATAAAATTAACTACAGAAAATATTATTGTATTACTATGTACCTAGTGTCGATCAAAATATAATAAATGGAGCCCTGTTAAGCGTACCATCACTAACAGGTACTCAATAACAAGTTTAGAATTGATTGTAGTCGTTGTAGACGCTGTAGGGGCGCATTTGGAGAAGCTTTTGCATATGAAGCAGCTCTATTAAATTTTTCTGTATCCAAAAAATTGAAGTTTAATAATGTAGTATTTAGGTGACTTAAAACGTCTGAAAAGCTCGTTTTTCAGATATAATTAGCTACAGAAAATATTTTGTACTACTATAGTACCTAGTGTCGTTCCAAATATAATAATTTTAGCCCTGCTAATCGTACCATCACCAACAAGTGCTCAATAAGTAGCTTATAATTGATTGTAGTGGTTGTAAACGCTGTAGGAGTGAATTTGAAACACATTTGGCTACATAAAACTGCTATATTGAATTTTTTTGCATCCAAAAAATTCAAGTTTAATAGTGTAATACTAACGTGCGTTAAATCGTCAGAAAAACTCGTTTTCCAGTAAAAATTAGCTACAGAAAATATTTTGTACTACTATAGTACGTAGTGTCCATCAAAATATAATAATTGGAGCCCTGCTAAGCGTACCATCACTAACAGGTATTCAATAACAAGTTTAGAATTGATTGTAGTGGTTGTAGACGCTGTAGGGGCGCATTTGCAACACCTTTTGCATATGAAGCCGCTCTATTAAATTTTTTGGCATCCAAAAAATTCAAGTGTAATAGTGTAGTATTAAGGTTTCTTAAAACGTCTGAGAAGCACGTTTAACAGATAAAATTAACTACAGAAAATATTATTGTACTACTGTAGTACCTAGTGTCGATCAAAATATAATAATTTTAGCCCTGCTAATCGTACCATCACCAACAAGTGCTCAATTAGTAGCTTAGAATTGATTGTAGTGGTTGTAAACGCTGTAGGAGTGAATTTGAAACTCATTTGGCTACATAAAACTGCCATATTGAATTTTTTTGCATCCAAAAATTCAAGTTCAATATTGTAATCTTAACGTGCGTTAAATCGTCAGAAAAACACGTTTTTCAGTAAGAATTAGCTACAGAAAATACTTTGTACTACTGTAGTACCTAGTGTCGATCAAAATATAATAATTGGAGCCCTGCTAAGCGTACCATCACTAACAGGTACTCAATAACAAATTTAGAAATGATTATAATGCCTGTACACGCTGCAGGGGCGCATTTGGAGCAGCTTTTGCATATGAAACCGCTCTATTAAATTTTTCTGCATCCAAAAAATTCAAGTTTAATAGTGTAGTATTTAGGTGCCTTAAAACGTTTGAAAATTACGTTTTTCAGATAAAATTAACTACAGAAAATATTATTGTATTACTATAGTACCTAGTATCGATCAAAATATAGTAATTGGAGCCCTGCTAAGCGTACCATCACTAACAGGTACTCAATAACAAGTTTAGAATAGATTGTAGTGGTTGTAGACGCTGTAGGGGCGCATTTGGAGCACCTTAAGCATATGAAGCCTCTCTAATAAATTTTTCTGCATCCAAAAAATTCAAGTTTAATAGGGTAATATTTAGGAGCCTTAAAACGTCTGAAAAGCACGTTTAACAGATAAAATTAGCTAGACAAAATATTATTGTACTACTATAGTACCTAGTGTCGATCAAAATATAATAATTGGAGCCCTGCTAAGCGTACCATCACTAACAAGTACTCAATAACAAGTTTAGAATTGATTGTAGTGGTTGTAGATGCTGTAGGTGCGCATGTGGAGCAACTTTTGCATATGAAGCCGCTCTATTACATTTTTCTGCATCCAAAAAATTCAAGTTTAATAGTATAGTATTAAGGAGCATTAAAACGTCTGAGAAGCACGTTTAACAGATAAAATTAACTACAGAAAATATTATTGTACTACTATAGTACCTACTGTCGATCAAAATATAATAATTGGAGCACTGCTAAGCGTACCATCACTAACAGGTACTCAATAACAAGTTTAAAATTGTTTATAGTGCTTGTACACTCTATAGGGGCGCATTTGGAGCAGCTTTTGCATATGAAGCAGCTCTATAAAATTTTTCTGTATCCAAAAAATTGAAGTTTAATAGTGTAGTATTTAGGTGACTTAAAACGTCTGAAAAGCTCGTTTTTCAGATATAATTAACTACAGAAAATATTATTGTACTACTATAGTAGCTAGTGTCGATCAAAATATAATAATAGGAGCTCTGCTAAGCGTACCATCACTAACAGCTGCTCAATAACAAGTATAGAATTGATAGTAGTGCATGTAGACGCTGTAGGGGCACATTTGGAGCTCCTTCTGCATATGAAGCTGCACTAATAAATTTTTCTGCATCCAAAAAATTCACGTTTAATAGGATAGTATTTAGGTGCCTTAAAACGTCTGAAAAGCACGTTTAAAAGATAAAATTAACTACAGAAAATATTATTGTACTACTATAGTACCTAGTGTTGATCAAAATATAATAAATGGAGCCCTGCTAAGCGTACCATCACTAACAGGTACTCAGTAACAAGTTTAGAATTAATTTTAGTGGTTGTAGACGCTGTAGGGTCACATTTGGAGCACCTTCTGCATATGAAGCTACTCTAATAAATTTTTCTGCATCCAAAAAATTCAAGTTTAATAGTATAGTATTAAGGTGTCTTAAAACGTCTGAGAAGCACGTTTTTTAGATAAAATTAACTACAGAAAATATTATTGTACTACTATAGTAACTAGTGTCGATCAAAATATAATAATTGGAGCACTGCTAAGCGTACCATCACTAACAGGTACTCAATAACAAGTTTAGAATTGATTATAGTGCTTGTACACGCTATAGGAGCGCATTTGGAGCAGCTTTTGCATATGAAGCAGCTCTATTAAATTTTTCTGTATCCAAAAAATTGAAGTTTAATAGTGTAGTATTTAGGTGACTTAAAACGTCTGAAAAGCTCGTTTTTCAGATATAATTAACTACCGAAAATATTATTGTACTACTATAGTACCTAGTGTCGATCAAAATATAATGATAGGAGCTCTGCTAAGCGTACCATCACTAACAGCTGCTCAATAACAAGTGTAGAATTGATAGTAGTGCATGTAGACGCTGTAGGGGCACATTTGGAGCACCTTCTGCATATGAAGCTGCTCTAATAAATTTTTCTGCATCCAAAAAATTCAAGTTTAATAGGGTAGTATTTATGTGCCTTAAAACGTCTGAAAAGCACGTTTAAAAGATAAAATTAACTACAGAAAATATTATTGTACTACTATAGTACCTAGTGTTGATCAAAATATAATAAATGGAGCCCTGCTAAGCGTACCATCACTAACAGGTACTCAGTAACAAGTTTAGAATTGATTGTAGTGGTTGTAGACGCTGTAGGGGCACATTTGGAGCACCTTCTGCATATGAAGCTGCTCTAATAAATTTTTCTGCATCCAAAAAATTCAAGTTTAATAGTATAGTATTAAGGTGCCTTAGAACGTCTGAGAAGCACGTTTAACAGATAAAATTAACTACAGAAAATATTATTGTACTACTATAGTACCTAGTGTCGATCAAAATATAATAATTGGAGCACTGCTGAGCGTACCATCACTAACAGGTACTCAATAACAAGTTTAGAATTAATTATAGTGCTTGTACACGCTATAGGAGCGCATTTGGAGCAGCTTTTGCATATGAAGCAGCTCTATTAAATTTTTCTGTATCCAAAAAATTGAAGTTTAATAGTGTAGTATTTAGGTGACTTAAAACGTCTGAAAAGCTCGTTTTTCAGATATAATTAACTACAGAAAATATTATTGTACTACTATAGTACCTAGTGTCGATCAAAATATAAAAATCTGGTGTGATACACTCACACAACGTCCTTTTACAGTGATCTTATAATTAGTCAAAAATTTCATTTTTAATTTTTAACCATTTGTTAAAAATTTTCAAAAATTACAAATTCTACAAAAACGGTACAAAATCGAGTGTTAGTTGAAGAGACAAATTTTCTCTAGAATTTTAAGGTGAATTCAAAAATGTAATAATATACCGGGTGTTTTATTTAAAATAGGAGTTAATAAAAAAAATAGAAAAAAAAAAACAAAAGAAACCCACTTTAGAAGTATTCAACTGGAAAATCACCTATCTCACATCAATACACATTAAAAATGTAAGAAAAATGCAAAGTTTAAAAAAAATCGTTAGAGCCGTTTTTGAAAAAATCGAAAAAAACTGAAAAATCACAAGAGTAAACACCTACTTCCGGTTATGCGATTTTCTTCAAAAGCTTGCTGTCTCATCTACATAGTACACAAAACTTATATATGAAGTTTCAATGCCATACCTCTTTTCGTTTTTGAGATATTCTGTTCACAGACAGACACACAGACAGACAGACACACAGACAGACAGACAGACACACAGACACACAGACCAATGAAAATAAATATGTTTTTTGGGATCAGGGGACTCTAAAACGTGAAGATCTGTTGAAAACTCAATTTCGAATTTTTGGGGTGAATCCAATACTTCCTTTATAGTAGTAAAAGGAAGTAATAATAGGAGCTCTGCTAAGCGTACCATCACTAACAGCTGCCCAATAACAAGTATAGAATTGATAGTAGTGCAAGTAGACGCTGTAGGGGCACATTTGGAGCACCTTCTGCATATGAAGCTGCTCTAATAAATTTTTCTGCATCCAAAAAATTGAGGTTTAATAGTGTAGTATTTAGGTGACTTAAAACGTCTGAAAAGCTCGTTTTTCAGATATAATTAACTACAGAAAATATTATTGTACTACTATAGTACCTAGTGTCGATCAAAATATAATTATTTTAGCCCTGCTATGCGTAGCATCACCAACAAGTGCTCAATAAGTAGCTTAGAATTAATTCTAATGGTTGTAGACGCTGTAGGGGCGCATTTGGAGCACCTTATGCATATGAAGCCGCTCTATTAAATTTTTCTGCTTCCAAAAAATTCAAGTTTAATAGTGTAGTATTTAGGTGCCTTAAAACGTATGAAAAGCACGTTTTTTAGATAAAATTAACTACAGATTATATTATTGTACTACTATAGTAGCTAGTGTCGATCAAAATATAATTATTTTAGCCCTGCTATGCGTAGCATCACCAACAAGTGCTGAATAAATAGCTTAGAATTAATTCTAATGGTTGTAAACGCTGTAGGAGTGAATTTGAAGCTCATTTAGTTACATAAAACTGCTATATTGAATTTTTTTGAATCCAAACAATTCAAGTTCTATAGTGTAATACTAACGTGCGTTACACCGTCAGAAAAACACGTTTCTCAGCAAAAATTAGCTACAGAAAAAATTATTGTACTACTATAGTACCTAGTGTCGATCAAAATATAATAATTGGAGCCCTGCTAAGCGTACCATCACTAACAGGTACTCAATAACAAGTTTAGAGTTGATTGTAGTGCATGTAGACGCTGTAGGGGCACATTGGAGCACCTTCTGCATATGAAGCCGCTCTAATAAATTTTTCTGGATCCAAAAAAATCAAGTTTAATAGAGTAGTATTAAGGTGCCTTAAAAGGTCTGAAAAGCACGTTTAACAGATAAAATTAAGCACAGAAAATATTATTGTACTACTATAGTACCTAGTGTCGATCAAAATATTGGAGCCCTGCTTAGCGTATCATCACTAACAGGTACTCAATAACAAGTTTAGAATTGATTGTAATGCATGCAGACGCTGTAGGGGCACATTGGAGCACCTTTTGCATATGAAGCCGCTCTAATAAATTTTTCTGGATCCAAAAAATTCAAGTTTAATAGGGTACTATTAAGGTGCCTTAAAACGTATAAAAAGCACGTTTTTTAGATAAAATTAACTAGAGAAAATATTATTGTACTACTATAGTAGCTAGTGTCGATCAAAATATAATTATTTTAGCCCTGCTATGCGTAGCATCACCAACAAGTGCCCAATAAGTAGCTTAGAATTAATTCTAATGGTTGTAGACGTTGTAGGGGTGCATTTGGAGCACCTTTTGCATATGAAGCCGCTCTATTAAATTTTTCTGCATCCAAAAAATTCAAGTTTAATAGTCTAGTATTTAGGTGCCTTAAAACGTATGAAAAGCACGTTTTTTAGATAAAATTAACTACAGAAAATATTATTGTACTACTATAGTAGCTAGTGTCGATCAAAACATAATTATTTTAGCCCTGCTATGCGTAGCATCACCAACAAGTGCTCAATAAGTAGTTTAGAATTAATTCTAATGGTTGTAAACGCTGTAGGAGTGAATTTGAAGCTCATTTAGTTACATAAAACTGCTATGTTGAATTTTTTTGCATCCAAACAATTCAAGTTCAACAGTGTAATACTAACGTGCGTTACACCGTCAGAAAAACACGTTTCTCAGCAAAAATTAGGTACAGAAAAAATTATTGTACTACTATAGTACCTAGTGTCGATCAAAATATAATAATTGGAGCCCTGCTAAGCGTACCATCACTAACAGGTACTCAATAACAAGTTTAGAATTGATTGTAGTAGTTGTAGACGCTGTAGGGGCGCATTTGGAGCACCTTTTGCATATGAAGCCGCTATATTAAATTTTTCTGCATCCAAAAGATTCAAGTTTAATAGTGTAGTATTTAGGTTCCTTAAAACGTCTGAAAAGCACGTTTTTCAGATAAAATTAACTACAGAAAATATTATTGTACTACTATAGAACCTAGTGTCGATCAAAATATAATCATTTTAGCCCTGCTAAGCGTAGCATCACCAACAAGTGCTCAATAAGTAGCTTAGAATTGATTGTAATGGTTGTAAACTCTGTAGGAGTGAATTTGAAGCTCATTTAGTTACAGAAAAACTGCTATATTGAATTTTTTGCATCCAAACAATTCAAGTTCAACAGTGTAATACTAACGTGCGTTAAAACGTCAGAAAAACACTTTTCTCAGGAAAAATTAGCTACAGAACATATTATTGTACTACTACAGTACATAGTGTCGATCAAAATACAGGGTGTTAATTAAATACGTAGACAAACATTAAGGGGTTATTTTAGAAAAATCTGGTACGCCACTGTTTTTTATCCAAAATTTTTGTAGCTATTGTAAGATTTGTTGTTATTTAATAATTTTTTAAAACTTTTTTAAGCTGTAATTTGAAAACCAAGCCGTTTAGATCCCATTAAAGTCCAATGAACGAAATTGCTGTTAAATATTTTTCCGTTTTTCTCGAAAAAGTTTGATTCTATCAAAAAAATAAAAGATGGATGAAGCTAAGAAACTTGTCGTATTGACTAAAAAACAGTGGGGTACCAGATTTTTTTAAAATAAGGTAACTGAGGTGGCCCCGGTGTACGCCACTGGTGGAAATAAATTAAATTTATTGTGACCAAACAATGCCACTTTATGAAATACTACAAACAGATCAATAAAAAAACCAATTAGGGCAGGCTGTGATATGTGTTATACGTTTGGCAGTACTGAAGTGTATTATCAGTCTATGTCAAATTCGAGATTAATAGGTTAGGTTTTGTTTGTTGTTTGACACAGACTGACGTAAAACTTAACCTGCAAATATCGAATTTGACATATACTGACAATACACTTCAGTAGGTACTGTCAAACGTATAACACATATCACAGCCTGCCCTAATTGGTTTTTTTATTGATCTGACTGTATCATACACCAAGTTTCATTAGAATACCTCTAGGCGTTTTCCAGATTTTTAAAGAAAAACTTTTTTTTGTTTAAACTTGAAACCGAAGCCGTTTAAGTCCCATGTTTATATGAACTTTTTATCTTATAATTGATCAAGGAATCACCCCTTAAAGTTTGTCTACGTACTTAATTAACACCCTGTATAATAATTGGAGCCCTGCTAAGCGTACCATCACTAACAGCTACAGAACAACAAGTTTAGAATTGATTGTAGTGGTTGCAGACGATGTTGGGGTGCATTTGGAACATCTTTTGCATATGAAGCCGCTCTATTAAATTTCTCTGCATCCAAAAAATTCAAGTTTAATAGTGTAGTATTTAGGTTCCTTAAAACGTCTGAAAAGCACGTTTTTCAGATAAAATTAACTACAGAAAATATTATTGTACTACTATAGTACCTAGTGTCGATAAAAATATAATAATTGGAGCCCTGCTAAGCGTACCATCACTAACAGGTACTCAATAACAAGTTTAGAATTGATTGTAGTGGTTGTAGACGCTGTAGGGGCGCATTTGGAGCAACTTTTGCATATGAAGCCTCTCTATTACATTTTTCTGCATCCAAAAAATTCAAGATTAATAGTATAGTATTAAGGTGCCTTAAAACGTCTGAGAAGCACGTTTAACAGATAAAATTAACTACAAAAATATTATTGTACTACTATAGTACCTAGTGTCGATCAAAATATAATAATTGGAGCCCTGCTAAGCGTACCATCACTAACAGCTGCTCAATAACAAGTATAGAATTGATAGTAGTGCATGTAGACTCTGTAGGGGCACATTCGGAGCAACTTCTGCATATGAAGCCGCTCTAATAAATTTTTCTGGATCAAAAAAATTCAAGTTTAATACGGTAGTAATTAGGTCCCTTAAAACGTCTAAAAAGCACGTTTAAAGGATAAAATTAACTACAGAAAATATTATTGTACTACTATAGTACCTAGTGTCGATTAAAATATAATAATTGGAGCCCTGCTAAGCTTAGAAGTTTAGAGTTGATTGTAGCGGTTGTAGACGTTGTAGGGGCGTATTTGAAGCACCTTTTGCATATGAAGCCGCTCTATTAAATTTTTCTGCATCCAAAAAATTCAAGTGTAGTAGTGTAGTATTAAGGTGCATTAAAACGTCTGAAAAGCACATTTAAAATATAAAATTACCTACAGAAATAATTTTGTACTACTATAGTATCTAGTATCGATCAAAATAAAATAATTGGAGCCCTGCTAAGCGTACCATCACTAACAGGTACTCAATAACAAGTTTAGAATTGATTGTAGTGGTTGTAGACGCTGTAGGGGCGCATTTGGAGCAACTTTTGCATATGAAGCCTCTCTATTACATTTTTCTGCATCCAAAAAATTCAAGGTTAATAGTATAGTATTAAGGTGCCTTAAAACGTCTGAGAAGCACGTTTAACAGATAAAATTAACTACAAAAATATTATTGTACTACTATAGTACCTAGTGTCGATCAAAATATAATAATTGGAGCCCTGCTAAGCGTACCATCACTAACAGCTGCTCAATAACAAGTATAGAATTGATAGTAGTGCATGTAGACTCTGTAGGGGCACATTCGGAGCAACTTCTGCATATGAAGCCGCTCTAATAAATTTTTCTGGATCAAAAAAATTCAAGTTTAATACGGTAGTAATTAGGTCCCTTAAAACGTCTAAAAAGCACGTTTAAAGGATAAAATTAACTACAGAAAATATTATTGTACTACTATAGTACCTAGTGTCGATTAAAATATAATAATTGGAGCCCTGCTAAGCTTAGAAGTTTAGAGTTGATTGTAGCGGTTGTAGACGTTGTAGGGGCGTATTTGAAGCACCTTTTGCATATGAAGCCGCTCTATTAAATTTTTCTGCATCCAAAAAATTCAAGTGTAGTAGTGTAGTATTAAGGTGCATTAAAACGTCTGAAAAGCACATTTAAAATTAAAAATTACCTACAGAAAATATTTTGTACTACTATAGTAACGGGTGTCCGCCGGCAAATTTCATTTTTAAACTTGAGATAAAATTTTTATTTCTTAAAATATGTTATTGAAAAAAAATACAAAAAAAACCTTAATCTTTGGGAAATTATTTGTGAAACAGCACATCCGCCAAATGACGCCCTTCACGTCGTATCACTTCTTCCAAACGAACTTGAAAATTTTGCATCACACGCGTAAGCATAGCAGGTGTAATCGCACGAATTTCTCGGGTGATGTTTTGCTTTAACACATCCAAAGTGGGTGGTGCATTCTCGTAGAAAATTTGCCACTGGACACCCACTTTTTTTGTGGGGATATCTCAAATCAAAAGTCTACGAGAATGCACCACCACTTTGGATGTGTTAAAGCAGAACATCACCCAAGAAATTCGTGCGATTACACCTGCTATGCTTACGCGTGTGATGCAAAATTTTCAAGTTCGTTTGGAAGAAGTGATACAACGTGAAGGGCGTCATTTGGCGGATGTGCTGTTTCACAAATAATTTCCCAAAGATTAAGGTTTATTTTCTATTTTTTTTCAATAACATATTTTAAAAAATAAAAATTTTATTTCAAGTTTAAAAATGAAATTTGCCGGCGGACACCCGTTACCTAGTGTCGTTCCAAATATAATAATTTTAGCCCTGTTAATCGTACCATCACCAACAAGTGCTCAATAAGTAGCTTAGAACTGATTGTAGTGGCTGTAAACGCTGTAGGAGTGAATTGGAAACCCATTTGGCTACATAAAACTGCAATATTAGTTTTTTTTTGCATCCAAAAAATTCAAGTTCAATAGTGTAATACTAACGTGCGCTAAATCGTCAGAAAAACACGTTTTTCAGTAAAAATTAGCTACAGAAAATATTATTGTACTACTATAGTACCTAGTGTCGATCAAAATATAATAATTGGAGCCCTGCTAAGCGTACCATCACTAACAGTTGCACAATAACAAGTATAGAATTGATAGTAGTGCATGTAGACGCTGTAGGGGCACATTTGGAGCACCTTCTGCATATGAAGCCGCTCTATTAAATTTTGTCTGCATCCAAAAAATTCAAGTTTAATAGTGTAGTATTTAGGTCCCTTAAAACGTCTGAAAAGCACATTTAACAGATAAAATTAACTACAGGAAATATTATTGTACTACTATAGTATCTAGTGTCGATCAAAATATAATAATTGGAGCCCTGCTAAGCGTACCATCACTAACAGGTACTCAATAATAAGTTTAGAATTGATTGTAGTGGTTGTAGACGCTGTAGGGGCGCATTTGGAGCACCTTTTGCATATGAAGCCGCTATATTAAATTTTTCTGCATCCAAAATATTCAAGTTTAATAGTGTAGTATTTAGGTGCCTTAAAACCTCTGAAAAGCACGTTTTTTAGATAAAATTAACTACAGAAAATATTATTGTACTACTATAGTACCTAGTGTTGATCAAAATATAATCATATTAGCCCTGCTAAGCGTACCATCACCAACAAGTGCTCAATAAGTAGCTTAGAATTGATTGTAATGGTTGTAAACTACTGTAGGAGGGAATTTGAAGCTCATTTAATTACACAAAACTGCTATATTGAGTTTTTTCGGATCCAAACAATTCAAGTTCAACAGTGTAATACTAACGTGCGTTAAAACGTCAGAAAAACACGTTTCTCAAAAAAAGTAGGTACAGAAAATATTATTGTACTACTATAGTGCCTAGTGTCGATCAAAATATAATAATTGGAGCCCTGCTAAGCGTACCATCACTAACGGGTACACAATAACAAGTTTAGAATTGATTGTAGTGGTTGTAGACGATGTTGGGGTGCATTTGGAACATCTTTTGCATATGAAGCCGCTCTAATAAATTTTTCTGCATCCAAAAAATTCAAGTTTAATAGAATAGTATTAAGGTGCCTTAAAACGCCTGAAAAGCACGTTTAACAGATAAAATTAACTACAAAAATATTATTGTACTACTATAGTACCTAGTGTCGATCAAAATATACTAATTGGAGCCCTGCTAGCGTACCATCACTAACAGGTACTCAATAACAAGTTTAGAATTGATTTTGCATATGAAGCCGCTCTATTATATTTTTCTGCATCCAAAAAATTTAAGTTTAATAGTATAGTATTAAGGTGCCTTAAAACGTCTGAAAAGCACTTTTTTCAAATAAAATTACCTACAGAAAATATTTTGTACTACTATAGTACCTAGTATCGTTCCAAATATAATAATTTTAGCCCTGCTAATCGTACCATCACCAACAAGTGCTCAATAAGTAACTTAGAATTGGTAGTGGTTGTAAACGCTGTAGGAGTGAATTGGAAACCCATTTGGCTACATAAAACTGCTATATTGAGTTTTTTTGCATCCAAAAAATTCAAGTTCAATAGTGTAATACTAACGTGCGTTAAGTCGTCAGAAAAACACGTTTTTCAGTAAAAATTAGCTATAGAAAATATTATTGTACTAATACAGTACCTAGTGTCGATCAAAATATAATAATTGGAGCCCTGCTAAGCGTACCATCAGTAACAGTTACACAATAACAAGTTTAGAATTGATTGTAGGGGTTGTAGACCCTGTAGGGGCGCATTTGGAGCACCTTCTGCATATGAAGCCGCTCTAATAAATTTTTCTGCATCCAAAAAATTCAAGTTTAATAGGGTGTTATTTAGGTGCCTTAAAACGTCTGAAAAGCACGTTTAACAGATAAAATTAACTACAGAAAATATTATTGTACTACTATAGTACCTAGTGTCGATCAAAATATAATAATTGGAGCCCTACTAAATGTACCATCACTAACAGGTATTCAATAACAAGTTTAGAATTGATTGTAGTGGTTGTAGACGTCGTAGGGGCGCATTTAAAGCACCTTTTGCATATGGAGCCACTCTATTAAAATTTTCTGCATCCAAAAAATTCAAGTTTAATAGTGTAGTATTAAGGTACCTTAAAACGTCTGAAAAGCACTTTTTTCAAATATCGTCGTTCCAAATATAATAATTTTACCCCTGCTAATCGTACCATCACCAACAAGTGCTCAATAAGTAGCTTAGAATTAATTGTAGTGGTTGTAAACGCTGTAGCAGTGAATTGGAAACCCGTTTGGCTACATAAAACTGCTATATTGAATTTTTTTGCATCCAAAAAATTCAAGTTCAATAGTGTAATATTAACGTGCGTTAAATCGTCAGAAAAACACGTTTTTCAGTAAAAATTAACTACAGAAAATATTATTGTACTACTATAGTACCTAGTGTCGATCAAAATATAATAATTGGAGCCCTGCTAAGCGTACCATCAGTAACAGGTACTCAATAACAAGTTTAAAATTGATTATAGTGGTTGTAGACGCTGTAGGGACGCATTTGGAGCACCTTCTGCATATGAAGCCGCTGTAATAAATTTTTCTGCATGCAAAAAATTCAAGTTTAGTAGGGTAGTATTTAGGTGCTTCAAAACGTCTGAAAAGCACGTTTAACAGATAAAATTGACTACAGAAAATATTATTGTACTACTATACTACCTGGTGTCGATCAAAATATATTAATTGGAGCCCTGCTAAGCCTACCATCAGTAACAGTTACACAATAACAAGTTTAGAATTGATTGTAGGGGTTGTAGACGCTGTAGGGGCGCATTTGGAGCACCTTCTGCATATGAAGCCGCTCTAATAAATTTTTCTGCATCCAAAAAATTCAAGTTTAATAGAGTGTTATTTAGGTGCCTTAAAACGTCTGAAAAGCACGTTTAACAGATAAAATTAACTACAGAAAATATTATTGTACTACTATAGTACCTAGTGTCGATCAAAATATAATAATTGGAGCCCTGCTAAGCGTACCATCACTAACAGGTTCTCAATAACAAGTTTAGAATTGATTGTAGTGGTTGTAGACGTCGTAGGGGCTCATTTAAAGCACCTTTTGCATATGGAGCAGCTCTATTAAATTTTTCTGCATCCAAAAAATTCAAGTTTAATAGTGTAGTATTTAGGTGCCTTAAAACGTCTGAGAAGCACGTTTAACAGATAAAATTAACTACAAAAATATTATTGTACTACTATAGTACCTAGTGTCGATCAAAATATACTAATTGGAGCCCTGCTAAGCGTACCATCAGTACCAGGTACTCAATAACAAGTTTAGAATTGATTGTAGTGTTTGTAGACGCTGTAGGGGCGCATTTGAAGCACCGTCTGCATATGAAGCCGCTCTAATAAGTTTTTCTGCATCCAAAAAATTCAAGTTTAATAGTATAGTATTAAGGTGCTTTAAAACGTCTGAGAAGCACGTTTAACAGATAAAATTAACTACAAAAATATTATTTTACTACTATAGTACCTAGTGTCGATCAAAATATACTAATTGGAGCCCTGCTAAGCGTACCATCACTAACAGGTACTCAATAACAAGTTTAGAATTGATTGTAGTGGTTGTAGACGCTGTAGGGGCGCTTTTGAAGCACATTCTGCATATGAAGCCGCTCTAATAAATTTTTCTGCATCCAAAAAATTCAAGTTTAATAGTATAGTATTAAATTGCCTTAAAACGTCTGAGAAGCACGTTTAACAGATAAAATTAACTACAAAAATATTATTGTACTACTATAGTACCTAGTATCGATCAAAATATAATAATTGGAGCCCTGCTTAGCGTACCATCACTATCAGGTACTCAATAACAAGTTTAGAATTGATTGTAGTGGTTGTAGACTCTGTAGGGGCGCATTTGGAGCATCTTCTGCATATGAAGCCGCTCTAATAAATTTTTCTGCATTCAAAAAATTCAAGTTTAATAGTATAGTATTAAGGTGCCTTAAAACGTCTGAGAAGCACGTTTAACAGATAAAATTGACTACAGAAAATATTATTGTGCTACTATAGTACCTAGTGTCGATCAAAATATAATAATTGGAGCCCTGCTAAGCGTACCATCACTAACAGGTACTCAATAACAAGTTTAGAATTGATTGTAGTGGTTGTAGATGCTGTAGGGGCGCATTTGGAGCATCTTCTGCATATGAAGCCGCTCTAATAAATTTTTCTGCATCCAAAAAATTCAAGTTTAATAGTATAGTATTAAGGTGCCTTAAAACGTCTGAGAAGCACGTTTAACAGATAAAATTAACTACAAAAATATTATTGTACTACTATAGTACCTAGTGTCGATCAAAATATATTAATTGGAGCCCTGCTAAGCCTACCATCAGTAACAGTTACACAATAACAAGTTTAGAATTGATTGTAGGGGTTGTAGACGCTGTAGGGGCGCATTTGGAGCACCTTCTGCATATGAAGCCGCTCTAATAAATTTTTCTGCATCCAAAAAATTCAAGTTTAATAGAGTGTTATTTAGGTGCCTTAAAACGTCTGAAAAGCACGTTTAACAGATAAAATTAACTACAGAAAATATTATTGTACTACTATAGTACCTAGTGTCGATCAAAATATAATAATTGGAGCCCTGCTAAGCGTACCATCACTAACAGGTTCTCAATAACAAGTTTAGAATTGATTGTAGTGGTTGTAGACGTCGTAGGGGCTCATTTAAAGCATCTTTTGCATATGGAGCAGCTCTATTAAATTTTTCTGCATCCAAAAAATTCAAGTTTAATAGTGTAGTATTTAGGTGCCTTAAAACGTCTGAGAAGCACGTTTAACAGATAAAATTAACTACAAAAATATTATTGTACTACTATAGTACCTAGTGTCGATCAAAATATACTAATTGGAGCCCTGCTAAGCGTACCATCAGTACCAGGTACTCAATAACAAGTTTAGAATTGATTGTAGTGTTTGTAGACGCTGTAGGGGCGCATTTGAAGCACCGTCTGCATATGAAGCCGCTCTAATAAGTTTTTCTGCATCCAAAAAATTCAAGTTTAATAGTATAGTATTAAGGTGCTTTAAAACGTCTGAGAAGCACGTTTAACAGATAAAATTAACTACAAAAATATTATTTTACTACTATAGTACCTAGTGTCGATCAAAATATACTAATTGGAGCCCTGCTAAGCGTACCATCACTAACAGGTACTCAATAACAAGTTTAGAATTGATTGTAGTGGTTGTAGACGCTGTAGGGGCGCTTTTGAAGCACATTCTGCATATGAAGCCGCTCTAATAAATTTTTCTGCATCCAAAAAATTCAAGTTTAATAGTATAGTATTAAATTGCCTTAAAACGTCTGAGAAGCACGTTTAACAGATAAAATTAACTACAAAAATATTATTGTACTACTATAGTACCTAGTATCGATCAAAATATAATAATTGGAGCCCTGCTTAGCGTACCATCACTATCAGGTACTCAATAACAAGTTTAGAATTGATTGTAGTGGTTGTAGACGCTGTAGGGGCGCATTTGGAGCATCTTCTGCATATGAAGCCGCTCTAATAAATTTTTCTGCATTCAAAAAATTCAAGTTTAATAGTATAGTATTAAGGTGCCTTAAAACGTCTGAGAAGCACGTTTAACAGATAAAATTGACTACAGAAAATATTATTGTGCTACTATAGTACCTAGTGTCGATCAAAATATAATTATTGGAGCCCTGCTAAGCGTACCATCACTAACAGGTACTCAATAACAAGTTTAGAATTGATTGTAGTGGTTGTAGATGCTGTAGGGGCGCATTTGGAGCATCTTCTGCATTTGAAGCCGCTCTAATAAATTTTTCTGCATCCAAAAAATTCAAGTTTAATAGTATAGTATTAAGGTGCCTTAAAACGTCTGAGAAGCACGTTTAACAGATAAAATTAACTACAAAAATATTATTGTACTACTATAGTACCTAGTGTCGATCAAAATATACTAATTGGAGCCCTGCTAAGCGTACCATCACCAACAAGTGCTCAATAAGTAGCTTAGAATTGATTGTAATGGTTGTAAACTCCTGTAGGAGTGAATTTGAAGCTCATTTAGTTACATAAAACTGCTATATTGAATTTTTTCGGATCCAAACAATTCAAGTTCAACAGTGTAATACTAACGTGCGTTAAAACGTCAGAAAAACACGTTTCTCAAAAAAAGTAGGTACAGAAAATATTATTGTACTACTATAGTGCCTAGTGTCGATCAAAATATAATAATTGGAGCCCTGCTAAGCGTACCATCACTAACAGGTACTCAATAACAAGTTTAGAATTGATTGTAGTGGTTGTAGACGATGTTGGGGTGCATTTGGAACATCTTTTGCATATGAAGCCGCTCTAATAAATTTTTCTGCATCCAAAAAATTCAAGTTTAATAGTATAGTATTAAGGTGCTTTAAAACGTCTGAGAAGTACGTTTAACAGATAAAATTAACTACAAAAATATTATTGTACTACTATAGTACCTAGTGTCGATCAAAATATACTAATTGGAGCCCTGCTAAGCGTACCATCACTAACAGGTACTCAATAACAAGTTTAGAATTGATTGTAGTGGTTGTAGACGCTGTAGGGGCGCACTTGAAGCACCTTCTGCATATGAAGCCGCTCTAATAAATTTTTCTGCATCCAAAAAATTCAAGTTTAATAGTATAGTATTAAGGTGCCTTAAAACGTCTGAGAAGCACGTTTAACAGATAAAATTAACTACAAAAATATTATTGTACTACTATAGTACCTAGTGTCGATCAAAATATACTAATTGGAGCCCTGCTAAGCGTACCATCACTAACAGGTACTCAATAACAAGTTTAGAATTGATTGTAGTGGTTGTAGACGCTGTAGGGGCGCATTTGAAGCACCTTCTGCATATGAAGCCGCTCTAATAAATTTTTCTGCATCCAAAAAGTTCAAGTTTAATAGTATAGTATTAAGGTGCCTTAAAACGTCTGAAAAGCACTTTTTTCAAATAAACTTACCTACAGAAAATATTTTGTACTGCTATAGTACCTAGTGTCGATCAAAATATAATAATTGGAGCCCTGCTAAGCGTACCATCACTAACAGGTACTCAATAACAAGTTTAGAATTGATTGTAGTGGTTGTAGACGCTGTAGGGGCGCATTTGGAGCATCTTCTGCATATGAAGCCGCTCTAATAAATTTTTCTGCATCCAAAAAATTCAAGTTTAATAGTATAGTATTAAGGTGCCTTAAAACGTCTGAGAAGCAACTTTAACAGATAAAATTAACTACAAAAATATTATTGTACTACTATGGTACCTAGTGTCGATCAAAATATACTAATTGGAGCCCTGCTAAGCGTACCATCACTAACAGGTACTCAATAACAAGTTTAGAATTGATTGTATTGTTTGTAGACGCTGTAGGGGCGCATTTGAAGCACCTTCTGCATATGAAGCCGCTCTAATAAATGTTTCTGCATCCAAAAAATTCAAGTTTAATAGTATAGTATTAAGGTGACTTAAAACGTCTGAGAAGCACGTTTTACAGGTAAAATGAACTACAAAACTATTATTGTACTACTATAGTACCTGGTGTCGATCAAAATATACTAATTGGAGCCCTGCTAAGCGTACCATCACTAACAGGTACTCAATAACAAGTTTAGAATTGATTGTAGTGGTTGTACACGCTGTAGAAGCGCATTTGAAGCACCTTCTGCATATGAAGCCGCTCTAATAAATTTTTCTGCATCCAAAAAATTCAAGGTTAATAGTATAGTATTAAGGTGCCTTAAAACGTCTGAGAAGCAAGTTTAACAGATAAAATTAACTACAAAAATATTATTGTACTACTATAGTACCTAGTGTCGATCAAAATATACTAATTGGAGCCCTGCTAAGCGTACCATCATTAACAGGTACTCAATAACAAGTTTAGAATTGATTGTAGTGGTTGTTGACGCTGTAGGGGCGCATTTGAAGCACCTTCTGCATATGAAGCCGCTCTAATAAATTTTTCTGCATCCAAAAAATTCAAGTTTAATAGGGTGTTATTTAGGTGCCTTAAAACGTCTAAAAAGCACGTTTAACAGATAAAATTAACTACAGAAAATATTATTGTACTACTATAGTACCTAGTGTCGATCAAAATATAATAATTGGAGCCCTGCTAAGCGTACCATCACTAACAGGTTCTCAATAACAAGTTTAGAATTGATTGTAGTGGTTGTAGACGTCGTAGGGGCGCATTTAAAGCACCTTTTGCATATGGAGCCGCTCTATTAAAATTTTCTGCATCCAAAAAATTCAAGTTTAATAGTGTAGTATTTAGGTGCCTTAAAACGACTGAAAAGCACGTTTTTCAGATAAAATTGACTACAGAAAATATTATTGTGCTACTATAGTACCTAGTGTCGATCAAAATATACTAATTGGAGCCCTGCTAAGCGTACCATCACTAACAGGTACTCAATAACAAGTTTATAATTGATTGTAGTGGTTGTAGATGCTGTAGGGGCGCATTTGAAGCACCTTCTGCATATGAAGCCGCTCTAATAAATTTTTCTGCATCCAAAAAATTCAAGTTTAATAGTATAGTATTAAGGTGCCTTAAAACGTCTGAGATGCACGTTTAACAGATAAACTTAGCTACAAAAATATTATTGTACTACTATAGTACCTAGTGTCGATCAAAATATACTAATTGGAGCCCTGCTACGCGTACCATCACTAACAGGTACTCAATAACAAGTTTAGAATTGATTGTAGTGGTTGTAGATGCTGTAGGGGCGCATTTGAAGCACCTTCTGCATATGAAGCCGCTCTAATAAATTTTTCTGCATCCAAAAAATTCAAGTTTAATAGTATAGAATTAATGTGACTTAAAACGTCTGAAAAGCACTTTTTTCAAATAAAATTACCTACAGAAAATATTTTGTACTACTATAGTACCTAGTATCGATCAAAATAAAATAATTGGAGCCCTGCTAAGCGTACCATCACTAACAGGTACTCAATAACAAGTTTAGAATTGATTGTAGTGGTTGTAGACGCTGTAGGGGCGCATTTGGAGCATCTTCTGCATATGAAGCCGCTCTAATAAATTTTTCTGCATCCAAAAAATTCAAGTTTAATAGTATAGTATTAAGGTGCCTTAAAAAGTCTGAGAAGTACGTTTAACAGATAAAATTAACTACAAAAATATTATTGTACTACTATAGTACCTAGTGTCGATCAAAATATACTAATTGGAGCCCTGCTAAGCGTACCATCACTAACAGGTACTCAATAACAAGTTTAGAATTGATTGTAGTGTTTGTAGACGCTGTAGGGGCGCATTTGAAGCACCTTCTGCATATGAAGCCGCTCTAATAAATTTTTCTGCGTCCAAAAAATTCAAGTTTAATAGTATAGTATTAAGGTGCCTTAAAACGTCTGAGAAGCACGTTAACAGATAAAATTAAATACAAAGATATTATGGTACTACTATAGTACCTAGTGTCGATCGAAATATACTAATTGGAGCCCTGCTAAGCGTACCATCACTAACAGGTACTCAATACAAGTTTAGAATTGATTGTAGTGGTTGTTGACGCTGTAGGGGCGCATTTGAAGCACCTTCTGCATATGAAGCCGCTCTAATAAATTTTTCTGCATCCAAGAAATTCAAGTTTAATAGTATAGTATTAAGGTGCCTTAAAACGTCTGAAAAGCACGTTTTTCAAATAAAATTACCTACAGAAAATATTTTGTACTACTATAGTACCTAGTGACGTTCCAAATATAATAATTTTAGCCCTGCTAATCGTACCATCACCAACAAATGCTCAATAAGTAGCTTAGAATTGATTGTAGTGGTTGTAAACGCTGTAGGAGTGAATTTGAAACCCATTTGGCTACATAAAACTGCTATATTGAATTTTTTTGCATCCAAAAAATTCAAGTTCAATAGTGTAATACTAACGGGCGTTAAATTGTCAGAAAAACACGTTTTTCAGTAAAAATTAACTACAGAAAATATTATTGTACTACTATAGTACCTAGTGTCGATCAAAATATAATAATTGGAGCCCTGCTAAGCGTACCATCAGTAACAGGTACTCAATAACAAGTTTAGAATTGATTATAGTGGTTGTAGAAGCTGTAGGGGCGCATTTGGAGCACCTTCTGCATATGAAGCCGCTCTAATAAATTTTTCTGCATGCAAAAAATTCATGTTTAATAGGGTAGTATTTTGGTGCCTCAAGACGTCTGAAAAGCACGTTTAACAGATAAAATTAACTACAGAAAATATTATTGTACTACTATACTACCTGGTGTCGGTCAAAATATAATAATTGGAGCCCTGCTAGGCCTACCATCACTAACAGGTACTCAATAACAAGTTTAGATTTGATTGTAGTGGTTGTAGATGCTGTAGGGGCGCACTTTGAACATCTTTTGCATATGAAGTGGCTCTATTAAATTTTTCTGCATCAAAAAAATTCAAGTTTAATAGTGTAGTATTTAGATGCCTCAAAACGACTGAAAAGCACGTTTTTCAGATAAAATTAACTACAGAAAATATTATTGTACTACTATAGTACCTAGTGTCGATTAAAATATAATAATTGGAGCCTTGCTAAGCTTAGAAGTTTAGAGTTGATTGTAGCGGTTGTAGACGTTGTAGGGGCGTATTTGAAGCACCTTTTGCATATGAAGCCGCTCTATTAAATTTTTCTGCATCTAAAAAATTCAAGTGTAGTAGTGTAGTATTAAGGTGCATTAAAACGTCTGAAAACCACATTTAAAATATAAAATTACCTACAGAAAATATTTTGTACTACTATAGTACCTAGTGTCGTTCCAAATATAATAATTTAACCCTGTCAATCGTACCATCACCAACAAGTGCTCAATAAGTAGCTTAGAACTGATTGTAGTGGTTGTAAACACTGTAGGAGTGAATTGGAAACCCATTTGGCTACATAAAACTGCTATATTGAATTTTTTTTGCATCCAAAAAATTCAAGTTCAATAGTGTAATACTAACGTGCGTTAAATCGTCAGAAAAACACGTTTTTCAGTAAAAATTAGCTACAGAAAATATTATTGTACTACTGTAGTACCTAGTTGTAAAGTCATTTAGCTGTTTTAGATGCTTAATTGCATTTCACGCTTTTATTTAGGTCATTTTGGTATTTTAAATAGCCACCTAGGCTTTAGGGCAGCGTGCCCGTATGCTAAGCCCTTTTAGTTCTTTATTTGGCTCTATCGCCTAATTTCAGAATCACGATTTCGCACATATTTAGCTCCAAAAGCAGTATTTTTCGTCGGTTGGAGCTCCCCTCTGATGGCGTTTTCCCGAATTCCGAATCTCCTAGAAAGCACGCCGTTGAGGCGTGATACCATCGTGGCCGGCATTATTAGCTTGTTTCATTTTATCGCCTTGCCATTGGCTGCCAAGGTTTAGTCACGTGGGGACGCGGCCAAGGTGACCTTTGCCAACGCTTCCCTCTGGGCATTCAGCCGAGAGCCGTGGAACGAACAAGTGGTCGGATAGTGTGTGAGTTCGTGCGACGCTCCCGCCCTCGGCGGGGCGTCAGCCTTTTTCCCATCGAGTGCTGCTTCAGCAATTATGTGATAAACTGTTTCGCCTTAAGGGCAGTTGTCCGCAGCCCGTTGCAGAGAACGCTCGTGTGGTGGTTGTGAGTCGGAGTTTTCGAATTGTCTTCGGCGTAGCGTGGGTGTTTTTGAGCCCAGTTCCTGCTTCCGTAAGTAAGGGGTCGTGCCCCCTTCATCTCGACCTACGAGGATTTGTTCCGCAGAACGAAAGTGGCCCATTTTTTTTCGTCGTCCCGTTGTACGCGTCATTGACGCGTCTCTCGTCGCCATTAAGGCGGTTGTGCATTCACCCCTATAGCCGTTGTAACATCGAAGGTACCTGCCACCTACGACTGCAGCCTGTCGCAACTCAACTGTACCAGGCTCCCTCGCCGCCTACGCATTAAGGTATGTGTCTTTAACCTGATTACCGCTGTGAACGCGAGTGCTAATTTAAATCTTCGCTGCCCGCTGCATAAGGCGACGCGCATATTTGGACTCATTACTGCTCTTGTGCATTCATTCAGACTTGCAGACTGTTCATGCCGCGAGTGCTAATTTAAATCTTCGCTGCCCGCTGCATAAGGCGACGCGCATATTTGGACTCATTACTGCTCTTGTGCATTCATTCAGACTTGCAGACTGTTCATGCCGCGAGTGCTAATTTAAATCTTCGCTGTCCGCCGCATAAGGCGACGCGCATAGTTGTACTCATTACTACTTGTTACTGCTCGTTACTGCTCATTACTGTTCATTACTGTTCACTACTGTTCAACATCTGTCGTTAAGTTTAGAGCGCGCGTGCCAGCTGGTGCCCTTAGTTATAGGTTAAGTATAGATATAGGGCGACGCACTCTGCTGCCCCATTGTAACCCGAAGTTCAATATATGATTGGTTAGTTAAGGGAACTTTTGTTTTGTTTCGACTTGTGCATGTTCTGTTACAGATAGACGCCCCCTTCATTGTACTGAATATTGTACGACGGAACGAGGAAGCTTTGAGCGTGCAGGTGGGTGAGACAGCTGCGTAGTCGCGGTCGGATTGACACCTAATTACAATCCTCGCATAAGGCAATCCCGAAATTGTTATTTGACCTTGCAACTCTTGAGTAATCCTATTGGCGGAGTATTTTGCATGCTTCGCTCCCGTCTAACCGTCCAGGCCCGGTTAGCCGGGTTAAGACAGGCTTGGTGGCGCCCTCATAATTTCGACATACCCGGTATATATCATGCCACCACGCGCTTGCCCAGAACGTATCGTGTGACTCACGCCCGACTCCCTGAGCGTCCCAGCCGTGCCCCTTAGCCTATTTCGAACCGATTTCAGGGCAAGTGTGCCAGTTTTTCAGGAATGATTCCGTGGTGCGATGCTCACCTTGGGTGGGTGTCGTAAAGTTCTTTTAATACCGTAACATAGTGTCGATCAAAATATAATAATTGGAGCCCTGCTAAGCGTAGCATCACTAACATGTACTCAATCATAAGTTTAGAATTGATTATAGTGCTTGTACACGCTGTAGGGGCGCATTTGGAGCAGCTATTGCATATTCAACCGCTCTATTAAATTTTCTGCATCCAAAAATTCAAGTTTAATAGGGTGTTATTTAGGTGCCTTAAAACGTCTGAAAAGCACGTTTAACAGATAAAATTAACTACAGAAAATATTATTGTACTACTATAGTACCTAGTGTCGATCAAAATATAATAATTGGAGCCCTGCTAAGCGTACCATCACTAACAGGTTCTCAATAACAAGTTTAGAATTGATTGTAGTGGTTGTAGACGTCGTAGGGGCGCATTTAAAGCACCTTTTGCATATGGAGCCGCTCTATTAAAATTTTCTGCATCCAAAAAATTCAAGTTTAATAGTGTAGTATTTAGGTGCTTTAAAACGTCTGAAAAGCACGTTGTTCAGATAAAATTAACTACAGAAAATATTATTGTACTACTATAGTACCTAGTGTCGATAAAAATATAATAATTGGATCCCTGCTAAGCGTAGCATCACTAACAGGTACTCAATAATAAGTTTAGACTTGATTGTAGTGGTTGTAGACGCTGTAGGGGCGCATTTGGAGCATCTTCTGCATATGAAGCCGCTCTATTAAATTTTTCTGCATCCAAAAAATTCAAGTTTAATAGTGTAGTATTTAGGTGCCTTAAAACGACTGAAAAGCACGTTTTTCAGATAAAATTAACTATAGAAAATATTTTGTACTACTATAGTACCTAGTATCGATCAAAATAAAATAATTGGAGCCCTGCTAAGCGTACCATCACTAACAGGTACTCAATAACAAGTTTAGAATTGATTGTAGTGGTTGTAGAAGCTGTAGGGGCGCATTTGGAGCATCTTCTGCATACGAAGCCGCTGTAATAAATTTTTCTGCATCCAAAAAATTCAAGTTTAATAGTATAGTATTAAGGTGCCTTAAAACGTCTGAGAAGCACGTTTAACAGATATAATTAACTACAAAAATATTATTGTACTACTATAGTACCTAGTGTCGATCAAAATATACTAATTGGAGCCCTTCTAAGCGTACCATCACTAACAGGTACTCAATAACAAGTTTAGAATTGATTGTAGTGGTTGTAGACGCTGTAGGGGCGCACTTGGAACATCTTTTGCATATGAAGCCGCTCTATTAAATTTTTCTGCATCCAAAAAATTCAAGTTTTATAGTGTAGTATTTAGGTGCCTTATAACGACTGAAAAGCACGTTTTTCAGATAAAATTAACTACAGAAAATATTATTGTACTACTATAGTACCTAGTGTCGATTAAAATATAATAATTAGAGCCCTGCTAAGCTTAGAAGTTTAGAGTTGATTGTAGCGGTTGTAGACGTTGTAGAGGCGTATTTGAAGCACCTTTTGCATATGAAGCCGCTCTATTAAATTTTTCTGCATCCAAAAATGCAAGTTTAATAGTATAGTATTAAGGTGCCTTAAAACGTCTGAAAAGCACTTTTTTCAAATGAAATTACCTACAGAAAATATTTTGTACTACGATAGTACCTAGTGTCGTTCCAAATATAATAATTTTAGCCCTGCTAATCGTACCATCACTAACAAGTGCTCAATAAGTAGCTTAGAATTGATTGTAGTGGTTGTAAACGCTGCAGGAGTGAATTGGAAACCGATTTGGCTACATAAAACTGCTATATTGAATTTTTTTGCATCCAAAAAATTCAAGTTCAATAGTGTAATACTAACGTGCGTTAAGTCGTCAGAAAACACGTTTTTCAGTAAAAATTAGCTACAGAAACTATTATTGTACTACTATAGTACCTAGTGGCGATCCAAATATAATAATTAGAGCCCTGCTAAGCGTACCATCAGTAACAGGTACTCAATAACAGGTTTAAAATTGATTATAGTGGTTGTAGACGCTGTAGGGGAGCATTCGGAGCACCTTCTGAATATGAAGCCGCTCTAATAAATTTTTCTGCATGCAAAAAATTCACGTTTAATAGGGTAGTATTTAGGTGCCCCAAAACTCTGAAAAGCACGTTTAACAGATAAAATTAACTACAAAAAATATTATTGTACTACTATACTACCTGGTGTCGGTCAAAATATAATCATAGAAGCCCTGCTAAGCCTACCATCACTAACAGGTACTCAATAACAAGTTTAGAATTGATTGTAGTGGTTGTAGACGCTGTAGGGGCGCACTTGGAACATCTTTTGCATATGAAGCCGCTCTATTAAATTTTTCTGCATCCAAAAAATTCAAGTTTAATGGTGTAGTATTTAGGTGCCTTAAAACGTCTGAAAAGCACGTTTTTCAGATAAAATTGACTACAGAAAATATTATTGTGCTACTATAGTACCTAGTGTCGATCAAAATATACTAATTGGAGTCCTGCTAAGCGTACCATCACTAACAGGTACTCAATAACAAGTTTAGAATTGATTGTAGTGGTTGTAGACGCTGCAGGGGCGCATTTGGAGCATCTTCTGCATATGAAGCCGCTCTAATAAATTTTTCTGCATCCAAAAAATTCAAGTTTAATAGTATAATATTAAGGTGCCTTAAAACCTCTGAGAAGCACGTTTAACAGATAAAATTAACTACAAAAATATTATTGTACTACTATAGTACCTAGTGTCGATCAAAATATACTAATTGGAGCCCTGCTAAGCGTACCATCACTAACAGGTACTCAATAACAAGTTTAGAATTGATTGTAGTGGTTGTAGACGCTGTAGGGGCGCATTTGGAGCATCTTCTGCATATGAAGCCGCTCTAATAAATTTTTCTGCATCCAAAAAATTCAAGTTTAATAGTATAGTATTAAGGTGCCTTAGAACGTCTGAGAAGCACGTTTAACAGATAAAATTAACTACAAAAATATTATTGTACTACTATAGTACCTAGTGTCGATAAAAATATACTAATTGGAGCCCTGCTAAGCGTACCATCACTAACAGGTACTCAATAACAAGTTTAGAATTGATTGTAGTGGTTGTAGACGCTGTAGAGGCGCACTTGGAGCATCTTTTGCATATGAAGCCGTTCTATTAAATTTTTCTGCTTCCAAAAAATTCAAGTTTAATAGTGTAGTATTTAGGTGCCTTAAAACGACTGAAAAGCACGTTTTTCAGATTAAATTAACTACAGAAAATATTTTGTACTACTATAGTACCTAGTATCGATCAAAATAAAATAATTGGAGCCCTGCTAAGCGTACCATCACTAACAGGTACTCAATAACAAGTTTAGAATGGATTGTAGTGGTTGTAGACGCTGTAAGGGCGCATTTGGAGCATCTTCTGCATATGAAGCTGCTCTAATAAATTTTTCTGCATCCAAAAAATTCAAGTTTAATAGTGTAGTATTTAGGTGCCTTAAAACGACTGAAAAGCACGTTTTTCAGATAAAATTAAACTACGGAAAATATTATTGTACTACTATAGTACCTAGTGTCGATCAAAATATACTAATTGGAGCCATGCTAAGCGTACCATCACTAACAGGTACTCAATAATAGGTTTAGAATTGATTGTAGTGGTTGTAGACGCTGTAGGGGCGCATTTGAAGCACCTTCTGCATATGAAGCCGCCCTAATAAATTTTTCTGCATCCAAAAAATTCAAGATTAATAGTATAGTATTAAGGTGCCTTAAAACGTCTGAGAAGCACGTTTAACAGATAAAATTAACTACAAAAATATTATTGTACTACTATAGTACCTAGTGTCGATCAAAATATAATAATTGGAGCCCTACTAAGCGTACCATCACTAAGAGGTACTCAATAACAAGTTTAGAATTGATTGTAGTGGTTGTAGACGCTGTAGGGGCGCATTTAAAGCATCTTCTGCATATGAAGCCGCTCTAATAAATTTTTCTGCATCCAAAAAATTCAAGTTTAATAGTATAGTATTAAGGTGCTTTAAAACGTCTGAAAAGCACTTTTTTCATATAAAATTACCTACAGAAAATATTTTGTACTGCTATAGTACCTAGTGTCGATCAAAATATAATAATTGGAGCCCTGCTAAGCGTACCATCACTAACAGGTACTCAATAACAGGTTTAGAATTGATTGTAGTGGTTGTAGACGCTGTAGGGGCGCATTTGAAGCACCTTCTGCATAAGAAGCCGCTCTAATAACTTTTTCTGCATCCAAAAAATTCAAGTTTAATAGTATAGTATTAAATTGCTTTAAAACGTCTGAGAAGCACGTTTAACAGATAAAATTAACTACAAAAATATTATTGTACTACTATAGTACCTAGTGTCGATCAAAATATAATAATTGGAGCCCTGCTAAGCGTACGATCACTAACGGGTACTCAATAACAAGTTTAGAATTGATTGTAGTGGTTGTAAACGCTGTAGGGGCGCATTTGGAGCATCTTCTGCATATGAAGCCGCTCGAATAATTTTTTCTGCATCCAAAAAATTCAAGTTTAATAGTATAGTATTAAAGTGCCTTAAAACGTCTGAGAAGCACGTTTAACAGATAAAATTGACTACAGAAAATATTATTGTGCTACTATAGTACCTAGCGTCGATCAAAAAATAATAATTGGAGCCCTGCTAAGCGTACCATCACTAACAGGTACTCAATAACAAGTTTAGAATTGATTGTAGTGGTTGTAGATGCTGTAGGGGCGCATTTGGAGCATCTTCTGCATATGAAGCCGCTCTAATAAATTTTTCTGCATCCAAAAAATTCAAGTTTAATAGTATAGTATTAAGGTGCCTTAAAACGTCTGAGAAGCACGATTAACAGATAAAATTAACTACAAAAATATTATTGTGCTACTATAGTACCTAGTGTCGATCAAAATATACTAATTGGAGCCCTTTTAAGCGTACCATCACTAACAGGTACTCAATAACAAGTTTAGAATTGATTGTAGTGGTTGTAGACGCTGTAGGGGCGCACTTGGAACATCTTTTGCATATGAAGCCGCTCTATTAAATTTTTCTGCATCCAAAAAATTCAAGTTTAATAGTGTAGTATTTAGGTGCCTTAAAACGACTGAAAAGCACGTTTTTCAGATAAAATTAACTACAGAAAATATTTTGTACTACTATAGTACCTAGTATCGATCAAAATAAATAATTGGAGCCCTGCTAAGCGTACCATCACTAACAGGTACTCAATAACAAGTTTAGAATTGATTGTAGTGGTTGTAAACGCTGTAGGAGTGATTTTGAAACCCATTTGGCTACATAAAACTGCTATATTGAATTTTTTTGCATCCAAAAAATTCTAGTTCAATAGTGTAATACTAACGTGCGTTAAATCGTCAGAAAAACACGTTTTTCAGTAAAAATTAACTACAGAAAATATTATTGTACTACTATAGTACCTAGTGTCGATCAAAATATACTAATTGGAGCCCTGCTAAGCGTACCATCACTAACAGGTACTCAATAATAGGTTTAGAATTGATTGTAGTGGTTGTAGACGCTGTAGGGGCGCATTTGAAGCACCTTCTGCATATGAAGCCGCTCTAATAAATTTTTCTGCATCCAAAAAATTCAAGATTAATAGTATAGTATTAAGGTGCCTTAAAACGTCTGAGAAGCACGTGTAACAGATAAAATTAACTACAAAAATATTATTGTACTACTATAGTACCTAGTGTCGATCAAAATATACTAATTGGAGCCCTGCTAAGCGTACCATCACTAAGAGGTACTCAATAACAAGTTTAGAATTGATTGTAGTGGTTGTAGACGCTGTAGGGGCGCATTTAAAGCACCTTCTGCATATGAAGCCGCTCTAATAAATTTTTCTGCATCCAAAAAATTCAAGTTTAATAGTATAGTATTAAAGTGCCTTAAAACGTCTGAGAAGCACGTGTAACAGATTAAAATTAACTACAAAAATATTATTGTACTACTATAGTACCTAGTGTCGATCAAAATATACTAATTGGAGCCCTGCTAAGCGTACCATCACTAACAGGTACTCAATAACAAGTTTAGAATTGATTGTAGTGGTTGTAGACGCTGTAGGGGCGCATTTGAAGCACCTTCTGCATATGAAGCCGCTCGAATAATTTTTTCTGCATCCAAAAAATTCAAGTTTAATAGTATAGTATTAAAGTGCCTTAAAACGTCTGAGAAGCACGTTTAACAGATAAAATTGACTACAGAAAATATTATTGTGCTACTATAGTACCTAGCGTCGATCAAAAAATAATAATTGGAGCCCTGCTAAGCGTACCATCACTAACAGGTACTCAATAACAAGTTTAGAATTGATTGTAGTGGTTGTAGATGCTGTAGGGGCGCATTTGGAGCATCTTCTGCATATGAAGCCGCTCTAATAAATTTTTCTGCATCCAAAAAATTCAAGTTTAATAGTATCGTATTAAGGTGCCTTAAAACGTCTGAGAAGCACGATTAACAGATAAAATTAACTACAAAAATATTATTGTGCTACTATAGTACCTAGTGTCGATCAAAATATACTAATTGGAGCCCTTTTAAGCGTACCATCACTAACAGGTACTCAATAACAAGTTTAGAATTGATTGTAGTGGTTGTAGACGCTGTAGGGGCGCACTTGGAACATCTTTTGCATATGAAGCCGCTCTATTAAATTTTTCTGCATCCAAAAAATTCAAGTTTAATAGTGTAGTATTTAGGTGCCTTAAAACGACTGAAAAGCACGTTTTTCAGATAAAATTAACTACAGAAAATATTTTGTACTACTATAGTACCTAGTATCGATCAAAATAAAATAATTGGAGCCCTGCTAAGCGTACCATCACTAACAGGTACTCAATAACAAGTTTAGAATTGATTGTAGTGGTTGTAAACGCTGTAGGAGTGAATTTGAAACCCATTTGGCTACATAAAACTGCTATATTGAATTTTTTTGCATCCAAAAAATTCTAGTTCAATAGTGTAATACTAACGTGCGTTAAATCGTCAGAAAAACACGTTTTTCAGTAAAAATTAACTACAGAAAATATTATTGTACTACTATAGTACCTAGTGTCGATCAAAATATACTAATTGGAGCCCTGCTAAGCGTACCATCACTAACAGGTACTCAATAATAGGTTTAGAATTGATTGTAGTGGTTGTAGACGCTGTAGGGGCGCATTTGAAGCACCTTCTGCATATGAAGCCGCTCTAATAAATTTTTCTGCATCCAAAAAATTCAAGATTAATAGTATAGTATTAAGGTGCCTTAAAACGTCTGAGAAGCACGTGTAACAGATAAAATTAACTACAAAAATATTATTGTACTACTATAGTACCTAGTGTCGATCAAAATATACTAATTGGAGCCCTGCTAAGCGTACCATCACTAAGAGGTACTCAATAACAAGTTTAGAATTGATTGTAGTGGTTGTAGACGCTGTAGGGGCGCATTTAAAGCACCTTCTGCATATGAAGCCGCTCTAATAAATTTTTCTGCATCCAAAAAATTCAAGTTTAATAGTATAGTATTAAGGTGCCTTAAAACGTCTGAGAAGCACGTGTAACAGATTAAAATTAACTACAAAAATATTATTGTACTACTATAGTACCTAGTGTCGATCAAAATATACTAATTGGAGCCCTGCTAAGCGTACCATCACTAACAGGTACTCAATAACAAGTTTAGAATTGATTGTAGTGGTTGTAGACGCTGTAGGGGCGCATTTGAAGCACCTTCTGCATATGAAGCCGCTCGAATAATTTTTTCTGCATCCAAAAAATTCAAGTTTAATAGTATAGTATTAAAGTGCCTTAAAACGTCTGAGAAGCACGTTTAACAGATAAAATTGACTACAGAAAATATTATTGTGCTACTATAGTACCTAGTGTCGATCAAAATATAATAATTGGAGCCCTGCTAAGCGTACCATCACTAACAGGTACTCAATAACAAGTTTAGAATTGATTGTAGTGGTTGTAGATGCTATAGGGGCGCATTTGGAGCATCTTCTGCATATGAAGCCGCTCTAATAAATTTTCTGCATCCAAAAAATTCAAGTTTAATAGTATAGTATTAAGGTGCCTTAAAACGTCTGAGAAGCACGATTACCAGATAAAATTAACTACAAAAATATTATTGTACTACTATAGTACCTAGTGTCGATCAAAATATACTAATTGGAGCCCTTTTAAGCGTACCATCACTAACAGGTACTCAATAACAAGTTTAGAATTGATTGTAGTGGTTGTAGACGCTGTAGGGGCGCACTTCAAACATCTTTTGCATATGAAGCCGCTCTATTAAATTTTTCTGCATCCAAAAAATTCAAGTTTAATAGTGTAGTATTTAGGTGCCTTAAAACGACTGAAAAGCACGTTTTTCAGATAAAATTAACTACAGAAAATATTTTGTACTACTATAGTACCTAGTATCGATCAAAATAAAATAATTGGAGCCCTGCTAAGCGTACCATCACTAACAGGTACTCAATAACAAGTTTAGAATTGATTGTAGTGGTTGTAGACGCTGTAGGGGCGCATTTGGAGCATCTTCTGCATATGAAGCCGCTCTAATAAATTTTTCTGCATCCAAAAAATTCAAGTTTAATAGTATAGTATTAAGATGTCTTAAAACGTCTGAGAAGTACGTTTAACAGATAAAATTAACTACAAAAATATTATTGTACTACTATAGTACCTAGTGTCGATCAAAATATACTAATTGGAGCCCTGTTAAGCGTACCATCACTAACAGGTACTCAATAACAAGTTTAGAATTGATTGTAGTGGTTGTAGACGCTGTAGGGGCGCACTTGGAACATCTTTTGCATATGAAGCCGCTCTATTAAATTTTTCTGCATCAAAAAAAATCAAGTTTAATAGTATAGTATTAATGTGACTTAAAACGTCTGAAAAGCACTTTTTTCAAATAAAATTACCTACAGAAAATATTTTGTACTACTATAGTACCTAGTATCGATCAAAATAAAATAATTGGAGCCCTGCTAAGCGTACCATCACTAACAGGTACTCAATAACAAGTTGAGAATTGATTGTAGTGGTTGTAGACGCTGTAGAGGCGCATTTGGAGCTTCTTCTGCATATGAAGCCGCTCTAATAAATTTTTCTGCATCCAAAAAATTCAAGATTAATAGTATAGTATTAAGGTGCCTTAAAACGTCTGAGAAGTACGTTTAACAGATAAAATTAACTACAAAAATATTATTGTACTACTATAGTACCTAGTGTCGATCAAAATATACTAATTGGAGCCCTGCTAAGCGTACCATCACTAACAGGTACTCAATAACAAGTTTAGAATTGATTGTAGTGGTTGTAGACGCTGTAGGGGCGCACTTGGAACATCTTTTGCATATGAAGCCGCTCTATTAAATTTTTCTGCATCCAAAAAATTCAAGTTTAATAGTATAGTATTAATGTGACTTAAAACGTCTGAAAAGCACTTTTTTCAAATAAAATTACCTACAGAAAATATTTTGTACTACTATAGTACCTAGTATCGATCAAAATAAAATAATTGGAGCCCTGCTAAGCGTACCATCACTAACAGGTACTCAATAACAAGTTTAGAATTGATTGTAGTGGTTGTAGACGCTGTAGGGGCGCATTTGGAGCATCTTCTGCATATGAAGCCGCTCTAATAAATTTTTCTGCATCCAAAAAATTCAAGATTAATAGTATAGTATTAAGGTGCCTTAAAACGTCTGAGAAGTACGTTTAACAGATAAAATTAACTACAAAAATATTATTGTACTACTATAGTACCTAGTGTCGATCAAAATATACTAATTGGAGCCCTGCTAAGCGTACCATCACTAACAGGTACTCAATAACAAGTTTAGAATTGATTGTAGTGGTTGTAGACGCTGTAGGGGCGCACTTGGAACATCTTTTGCATATGAAGCCGCTCTATTAAATTTTTCTGCATAAAAAAAAATCAAGTTTAATAGTGTAGTATTTAAGTGCTTTAAAACGTCTGAGAAGCACGTTTAACAGATAAAATTGACTACAGAAAATATTATTGTGCTACTATAGTACCTAGCGTCGATCAAAAAATAATAATTGGAGCCCTGCTAAGCGTACCATCACTAACAGGTACTCAATAACAAGTTTAGAATTGATTGTAGTGGTTGTAGATGCTGTAGGGGCGCATTTGGAGCATCTTCTGCATATGAAGCCGCTCTAATAAATTTTTCTGCATCCAAAAAATTCAAGTTTAATAGTATAGTATTAAGGTGCCTTAAAACGTCTGAGAAGCACGATTAACAGATAAAATTAACTACAAAAATATTATTGTGCTACTATAGTACCTAGTGTCGATCAAAATATACTAATTGGAGCCCTTTTAAGCGTACCATCACTAACAGGTACTCAATAACAAGTTTAGAATTGATTGTAGTGGTTGTAGACGCTGTAGGGGCGCACTTGGAACATCTTTTGCATATGAAGCCGCTCTATTAAATTTTTCTGCATCCAAAAAATTCAAGTTTAATAGTGTAGTATTTAGGTGCCTTAAAACGACTGAAAAGCACGTTTTTCAGATAAAATTAACTACAGAAAATATTTTGTACTACTATAGTACCTAGTATCGATCAAAATAAAATAATTGGAGCCCTGCTAAGCGTACCATCACTAACAGGTACTCAATAACAAGTTTAGAATTGATTGTAGTGGTTGTAAACGCTGTAGGAGTGAATTTGAAACCCATTTGGCTACATAAAACTGCTATATTGAATTTTTTTGCATCCAAAAAATTCTAGTTCAATAGTGTAATACTAACGTGCGTTAAATCGTCAGAAAAACACGTTTTTCAGTAAAAATTAACTACAGAAAATATTATTGTACTACTATAGTACCTAGTGTCGATCAAAATATACTAATTGGAGCCCTGCTAAGCGTACCATCACTAACAGGTACTCAATAATAGGTTTAGAATTGATTGTAGTGGTTGTAGACGCTGTAGGGGCGCATTTGAAGCACCTTCTGCATATGAAGCCGCTCTAATAAATTTTTCTGCATCCAAAAAATTCAAGATTAATAGTATAGTATTAAGGTGCCTTAAAACGTCTGAGAAGCACGTGTAACAGATAAAATTAACTACAAAAATATTATTGTACTACTATAGTACCTAGTGTCGATCAAAATATACTAATTGGAGCCCTGCTAAGCGTACCATCACTAAGAGGTACTCAATAACAAGTTTAGAATTGATTGTAGTGGTTGTAGACGCTGTAGGGGCGCATTTAAAGCACCTTCTGCATATGAAGCCGCTCTAATAAATTTTTCTGCATCCAAAAAATTCAAGTTTAATAGTATAGTATTAAGGTGCTTTAAAACGTCTGAAAAACACTTTTTTCAAATAAAATTACCTACAGAAAATATTTTGTACTGCTATAGTACCTAGTGTCGATCAAAATATAATAATTGGAGCCCTGCTAAGCGTACCATCACTAACAGGTACTCAATAACAAGTTTAGAATTGATTGTAGTGGTTGTAGACGCTGTAGGGGCGCATTTGAAGCACCTTCTGCATAAGAAGCCGCTCTAATAACTTTTTCTGCATCCAAAAAATTCAAGTTTAATAGTATAGTATTAAATTGCTTTAAAACGTCTGAGAAGCACGTTTAACAGATAAAATTAACTACAAAAATATTATTGTACTACTATAGTACCTAGTGTCGATCAAAATATAATAATTGGAGCCCTGCTAAGCGTACGATCACTAACGGGTCCTCAATAACAAGTTTAGAATTGATTGTAGTGGTTGTAAACGCTGTAGGGGCGCATTTGGAGCATCTTCTGCATATGAAGCCGCTCGAATAATTTTTTCTGCATCCAAAAAATTCAAGTTTAATAGTATAGTATTAAAGTGCCTTAAAACGTCTGAGAAGCACGTTTAACAGATAAAATTGACTACAGAAAATATTATTGTGCTACTATAGTACCTAGTGTCGATCAAAATATAATAATTGGAGCCCTGCTAAGCGTACCATCACTAACAGGTACTCAATAACAAGTTTAGAATTGATTGTAGTGGTTGTAGATGCTGTAGGGGCGCATTTGGAGCATCTTCTGCATATGAAGCCGCTCTAATAAATTTTTCTGCATCCAAAAAATTCAAGTTTAATAGTATAGTATTAAGGTGCCTTAAAACGTCTGAGAAGCACGATTATCAGATAAAATTAACTACAAAAATATTATTGTACTACTATAGTACCTAGTGTCGATCAAAATATACTAATTGGAGCCCTTTTAAGCGTACCATCACTAACAGGTACTCAATAACAAGTTTAGAATTGATTGTAGTGGTTGTAGACGCTGTAGGGGCGCACTTCAAACATCTTTTGCATATGAAGCCGCTCTATTAAATTTTTCTGCATCCAAAAAATTCAAGTTTAATAGTGTAGTATTTAGGTGCCTTAAAACGACTGAAAAGCACGTTTTTCAGATAAAATTAACTACAGAAAATATTTTGTACTACTATAGTACCTAGTATCGATCAAAATAAAATAATTGGAGCCCTGCTAAGCGTACCATCACTAACAGGTACTCAATAACAAGTTTAGAATTGATTGTAGTGGTTGTAGACGCTGTAGGGGCGCATTTGGAGCATCTTCTGCATATGAAGCCGCTCTAATAAATTTTTCTGCATCCAAAAAATTCAAGTTTAATAGTATAGTATTAAGATGTCTTAAAACGTCTGAGAAGTACGTTTAACAGATAAAATTAACTACAAAAATATTATTGTACTACTATAGTACCTAGTGTCGATCAAAATATACTAATTGGAGCCCTGCTAAGCGTACCATCACTAACAGGTACTCAATAACAAGTTTAGAATTGATTGTAGTGGTTGTAGACGCTGTAGGGGCGCACTTGGAACATCTTTTGCATATGAAGCCGCTCTATTAAATTTTTCTGCATAAAAAAAAATCAAGTTTAATAGTATAGTATTAATGTGACTTAAAACGTCTGAAAAGCACTTTTTTCAAATAAAATTACCTACAGAAAATATTTTGTACTACTATAGTACCTAGTATCGATCAAAATAAAATAATTGGAGCCCTGCTAAGCGTACCATCACTAACAGGTACTCAATAACAAGTTGAGAATTGATTGTAGTGGTTGTAGACGCTGTAGAGGCGCATTTGGAGCATCTTCTGCATATGAAGCCGCTCTAATAAATTTTTCTGCATCCAAAAAATTCAAGATTAATAGTATAGTATTAAGGTGCCTTAAAACGTCTGAGAAGTACGTTTAACAGATAAAATTAACTACAAAAATATTATTGTACTACTATAGTACCTAGTGTCGATCAAAATATACTAATTGGAGCCCTGCTAAGCGTACCACCACTAACAGGTACTCAATAACAAGTTTAGAATTGATTGTAGTGGTTGTAGACGCTGTAGGGGCGCACTTGGAACATCTTTTGCATATGAAGCCGCTCTATTAAATTTTTCTGCATCCAAAAAATTCAAGTTTAATAGTATAGTATTAATGTGACTTAAAACGTCTGAAAAGCACTTTTTTCAAATAAAATTACCTACAGAAAATATTTTGTACTACTATAGTACCTAGTATCGATCAAAATAAAATAATTGGAGCCCTGCTAAGCGTACCATCACTAACAGGTACTCAATAACAAGTTTAGAATTGATTGTAGTGGTTGTAGACGCTGTAGGGGCGCATTTGGAGCATCTTCTGCATATGAAGCCGCTCTATTAAATTTTTCTGCATAAAAAAAAATCAAGTTTAATAGTGTAGTATTTAAGTGCTTTAAAACGACTGAAAAGCAGGTTTTTCAGATAAAATTAACCACAGAAAATATTATTGTACTACTATAGTACCTAGTGTCGATTAAAATATAATAATTGGAGCCCTGCTAAGCTTAGAAGTTTAGAGTTGATTGTAGCGGTTGTAGACGTTGTAGGGGCGTATTTGTGCACCTTTTGCATATGAAGCCGCTCTATTAAATTTTTCTGCATCCAAAAAATTCAAGTTTAATAGTATAGTATTAATGTGTCTTAAAACGTCTGAAAAGCACTTTTTTCAAATAAAATTACCTACAGAAAATATTTTGTACTACTATAGTACCTAGTATCGATCAAAATAAAATAATTGGAGCCCTGCTAAGCGTACCATCACTAACAGGTACTCAATAACAAGTTTAGAATTGATTGTAGTGGTTGTAGACGCTGTAGGGGCGCATTTGGAGCATCTTCTGCATATGAAGCCGCTCTAATAAATTTTTCTGCATCCAAAAAATTCAAGTTTAATAGTATAGTATTAGGATGTCTTAAAACGTCTGAGAAGTACGTTTAACAGATAAAATTAACTACAAAAATATTATTGTACTACTATAGTACCTAGTGTCGATCAAAATATACTAATTGGAGCCCTGCTAAGCGTACCATCACTAACAGGTACTCAATAACAAGTTTAGAATTGATTGTAGTGGTTGTAGACGCTGTAGGGGCGCACTTGGAACATCTTTTGCATATGAAGCCGCTCTATTAAATTTTTCTGCATAAAAAAAAATCAAGTTTAATAGTGTAGTATTTAAGTGCTTTAAAATGACTGAAAAGCAGGTTTTTCAGTTAAAATTAACCACAGAAAATATTATTGTACTACTATAGTACCTAGTGTCGATTAAAATATAATAATTGGAGCCCTGCTAAGCTTAGAAGTTTAGAATTGATTGTAGTGGTTGTAAACGCTGTAGGGGCGCATTTGGAGCATCTTCTGCATATGAAGCCGCTCGAATAATTTTTTCTGCATCCAAAAAATTCAAGTTTAATAGTATAGTATTAAAGTGCCTTAAAACGTCTGAGAAGCACGTTTAACAGATAAAATTGACTACAGAAAATATTATTGTGCTACTATAGTACCTAGCGTCGATCAAAAAATAATAATTGGAGCCCTGCTAAGCGTACCATCACTAACAGGTACTCAATAACAAGTTTAGAATTGATTGTAGTGGTTGTAGATGCTGTAGGGGCGCATTTGGAGCATCTTCTGCATATGACGCCGCTCTAATAAATTTTTCTGCATCCAAAAAATTCAAGTTTAATAGTATAGTATTAAGGTGCCTTAAAACGTCTGAGAAGCACGATTAACAGATAAAATTAACTACAAAAATATTATTGTGCTACTATAGTACCTAGTGTCGATCAAAATATACTAATTGGAGCCCTTTTAAGCGTACCATCACTAACAGGTACTCAATAACAAGTTTAGAATTGATTGTAGTGGTTGTAGACGCTGTAGGGGCGCACTTGGAACATCTTTTGCATATGAAGCCGCTCTATTAAATTTTTCTGCATCCAAAAAATTCAAGTTTAATAGTGTAGTATTTAGGTGCCTTAAAACGACTGAAAAGCACGTTTTTCAGATAAAATTAACTACAGAAAATATTTTGTACTACTATAGTACCTAGTATCGATCAAAATAAAATAATTGGAGCCCTGCTAAGCGTACCATCACTAACAGGTACTCAATAACAAGTTTAGAATTGATTGTAGTGGTTGTAAACGCTGTAGGAGTGAATTTGAAACCCATTTGGCTACATAAAACTGCTATATTGAATTTTTTTGCATCCAAAAAATTCTAGTTCAATAGTGTAATACTAACGTGCGTTAAATCGTCAGAAAAACACGTTTTTCAGTAAAAATTAACTACAGAAAATATTATTGTACTACTATAGTACCTAGTGTCGATCAAAATATACTAATTGGAGCCCTGCTAAGCGTACCATCACTAACAGGTACTCAATAATAGGTTTAGAATTGATTGTAGTGGTTGTAGACGCTGTAGGGGCGCATTTGAAGCACCTTCTGCATATGAAGCCGCTCTAATAAATTTTTCTGCATCCAAAAAATTCAAGATTAATAGTATAGTATTAAGGTGCCTTAAAACGTCTGAGAAGCACGTGTAACAGATAACATTAACTACAAAAATATTATTGTACTACTATAGTACCTAGTACCTAGTGTCGATCAAAATATACTAATTGGAGCCCTGCTAAGCGTACCATCACTAAGAGGTACTCAATAACAAGTTTAGAATTTATTGTAGTGGTTGTAGACGCTGTAGGGGCGCATTTAAAGCACCTTCTGCATATGAAACCGCTCTAATAAATTTTTCTGCATCCAAAAAATTCAAGTTTAATAGTATAGCATTAAGGTGCTTTAAACGTCTGAAAAGCACTTTTTTCAAATAAAATTACCTACAGAAAATATTTTGTACTGCTATAGTACCTAGTGTCGATCAAAATATAATAATTGGAGCCCTGCTAAGCGTACCATCACTAACAGGTACTCAATAACAAGTTTAGAATTGATTGTAGTGGTTGTAGACGCTGTAGGGGCGCATTTGGAGCATCTTCTGCATATGAAGCCGCTCTAATAACTTTTTCTGCATCCAAAAAATTCAAGTTTAATAGTATAGTATTAAATTGCTTTAAAACGTCTGAGAAGCACGTTTAACAGATAAAATTAACTACAAAAATATTATTGTACTACTATAGTACCTAGTGTCGATCAAAATATAATAATTGGAGCCCTGCTAAGCGTACGATCACTAACGGGTACTCAATAACAAGTTTAGAATTGATTGTAGTGGTTGTAAACGCTGTAGGGGCGCATTTGGAGCATCTTCTGCATATGAAGCCGCTCGAATAATTTTTTCTGCATCCAAAAAATTCAAGTTTACTAGTATAGTATTAAAGTGCCTTAAAACGTCTGAGAAGCACGTTTAACAGATAAAATTGACTACAGAAAATATTATTGTGCTACTATAGTACCTAGTGTCGATCAAAATATAATAATTGGAGCCCTGCTAAGCGTACCATCACTAACAGGTACTCAATAACAAGTTTAGAATTGATTGTAGTGGTTGTAGATGCTGTAGGGGCGCATTTGGAGCATCTTCTGCATATGAAGCCGCTCTAATAAATTTTTCTGCATCCAAAAAATTCAAGTTTAATAGTATAGTATTAAGGTGCCTTAAAACGTCTGAGAAGCACGATTACCAGATAAAATTAACTACAAAAATATTATTGTACTACTATAGTACCTAGTGTCGATCAAAATATACTAATTGGAGCCCTTTTAAGCGTACCATCACTAACAGGTACTCAATAACAAGTTTAGAATTGATTGTAGTGGTTGTAGACGCTGTAGGGGCGCACTTCAAACATCTTTTGCATATGAAGCCGCTCTATTAAATTTTTCTGCATCCAAAAATTCAAGTTTAATAGTGTAGTATTTAGGTGCCTTAAAACGACTGAAAAGCACGTTTTCAGATAAAATTAACTACAGAAAATATTTTGTACTACTATAGTACCTAGTATCGATCAAATAAAATAATTGGAGCCCTGCTAAGCGTACCATCACTAACAGGTACTCAATAACAAGTTTAGAATTGATTGTAGTGGTTGTAGACGCTGTAGGGGCGCATTTGGAGCATCTTCTGCATATGAAGCCGCTCTAATAAATTTTTCTGCATCCAAAAAATTCAAGTTTAATAGTATAGTATTAAGATGTCTTAAAACGTCTGAGAAGTACGTTTAACAGATAAAATTAACTACAAAAATATTATTGTACTACTATAGTACCTAGTGTCGATCAAAATATACTAATTGGAGCCCTGCTAAGCGTACCATCACTAACAGGTACTCAATAACAAGTTTAGAATTGATTGTAGTGGTTGTAGACGCTGTAGGGGCGCACTTGGAACATCTTTTGCATATGAAGCCGCTCTATTAAATTTTCTGCATAAAAAAAAATCAAGTTTAATAGTATAGTATTAATGTGACTTAAAACGTCTGAAAAGCACTTTTTTCAAATAAAATTACCTACAGAAAATATTTTGTACTACTATAGTACCTAGTATCGATCAAAATAAGATAATTGGAGCCCTGCTAAGCGTACCATCACTAACAGGTACTCAATAACAAGTTTAGAATTGATTGTAGTGGTTGTAGACGCTGTAGAGGCGCATTTGGAGCATCTTCTGCATATGAAGCCGCTCTAATAAATTTTTCTGCATCCAAAAATTCAAGATTAATAGTATAGTATTAAGGTGCCTTAAAACGTCTGAGAAGTACGTTTAACAGATAAAATTAACTACAAAAATATTATTGTACTACTATAGTACCTAGTGTCGATCAAAATATACTAATTGGAGCCCTGCTAAGCGTACCATCACTAACAGGTACTCAATAACAAGTTTAGAATTGATTGTAGTGGTTGTAGACGCTGTAGGGGCGCACTTGGAACATCTTTTGCATATGAAGCCGCTCTATTAAATTTTTCTGCATCCAAAAAATTCAAGTTTAATAGTATAGTATTAATGTGACTTAAAACGTCTGAAAGCACTTTTTTCAAATAAAATTACCTACAGAAAATATTTTGTACTACTATAGTACCTAGTATCGATCAAAATAAAATAATTGGAGCCCTGCTAAGCGTACCATCACTAACAGGTACTCAACAACAAGTTTAGAATTGATTGTAGTGGTTGTAGACGCTGTAGAGGCGCATTTGGAGCATCTTCTGCATATGAAGCCGCTCTAATAAATTTTTCTGCATCCAAAAAATTCAAGATTAATAGTATAGTATTAAGGTGCCTTAAAACGTCTGAGAAGTACGTTTAACAGATAAAATTAACTACAAAAATATTATTGTACTACTATAGTACCTAGTGTCGATCAAAATATACTAATTGGAGCCCTGCTAAGCGTACCATCACTAACAGGTACTCAATAACAAGTTTAGAATTGATTGTAGTGGTTGTAGACGCTGTAGGGGCGCATTTGGAGCATCTTCTGCATATGAAGCCGCTCTAATAAATTTTTCTGCATCCAAAAAATTCAAGATTAATAGTATAGTATTAAGGTGCCTTAAAACGTCTGAGAAGTACGTTTAACAGATAAAATTAACTACAAAAATATTATTGTACTACTATAGTACCTAGTGTCGATCAAAATATACTAATTGGAGCCCTGCTAAGCGTACCATCACTAACAGGTACTCAATAACAAGTTTAGAATTGATTGTAGTGGTTGTAGACGCTGTAGGGGCGCTTTTGAAGCACATTCTGCATATGAAGCCGCTCTAATAATTTTTCTGCATCCAAAAAATTCAAGTTTAATAGTATAGTATTAAATTGCCTTAAAACGTCTGAGAAGCACGTTTAACAGATAAAATTAACTACAAAAATATTATTGTACTACTATAGTACCTAGTGTCGATCAAAATATAATAATTGGAGCCCTGCTAAGCGTACCATCACTAACAGGTACTCAATAACAAGTTTAGAATTGATTGTAGTGGTTGTAGACGCTGTAGGGGCGCATTTGGAGCATCTTCTGCATATGAAGCCGCTCTAATAAATTTTTCTGCATCCAAAAAATTCAAGTTTAATAGTATAGTATTAAGGTGCCTTAAAACGTCTGAGAAGCACGTTTAACAGATAAATTGACTACAGAAAATATTATTGTGCTACTATAGTACCTAGTGTCGATCAAAATATAATAATTGGAGCCCTGCTAAGCGTACCATCACTAACAGGTACTCAATAACAAGTTTAGAATTGATTGTAGTGGTTGTAGATGCTGTAGGGGCGCATTTGGAGCATCTTCTGCATATGAAGCCGCTCTAATAAATTTTTCTGCATCCAAAAAATTCAAGTTTAATAGTATAGTATTAAGGTGCCTTAAACCGTCTGAGAAGCACGTTTAACAGATAAAATTAAATACAAAAATATTATTGTACTACTATAGTACCTAGTGTCGATCAAAATATACTAATTGGAGCCCTGCTAAGAGTACCATCACTAACAGGTACGCAATAACAAGTTTAGAATTGATTGTAGTGGTTGTAGACGCTGTAGGGGCGCATTTCAAGCACCTTCTGCATATGAAGCCGCTCTAATAAATTTTCCTGCATCCAAAAAATTCAAGTTTAATAGTATAGTATTAAGGTGCCTTAAAACGTCTGAGAAGCAACTTTAACAGATAAAAGTAACTACAAAAATATTATTGTACTACTATGGTACCTAGTGTCGATCAAAATATACTAATTGGAGCCCTGCTAAGCGTACCATTACTAACAGGTACTCAATAACAAGTTTAGAATTGATTGTATTGTTTGTAGACGCTGTAGGGGCGCATTTGAAGCACCTTCTGCATATGAAGCCGCTCTAATAATTGTTTCTGCATCCAAAAAATTCAAGTTTAATAGTATAGTATTAAGGTGCCTTAAAACGTCTGAGAAGCACGTTTAACAGGTAAAATGAACTACAAAACTATTATTGTACTACTATAGTACCTGGTGTCGATCAAAATATACTAATTGGAGCCCTGCTAAGCGTACCATCACTAACAGGTACTCAATAACAAGTTTAGAATTGATTGTAGTGGTTGTACACGCTGTAGAAGCGCATTTGAAGCACCTTCTGCATATGAAGCCGCTCTAATAATTTTTTCTGCATCCAAAAAATTCAAGGTTAAGTATAGTATTAAGGTGCCTTAAAACTTCTGAGAAGCAAGTTTAACAGATAAAATTAACTACAAAACTATTATTGTACTACTATAGTACCTGGTGTCGATCAAAATATACTAATTGGAGCCCTGCTAAGCGTACCATCACTAACAGGTACTCAATAACAAGTTTAGAATTGATTGTAGTGGTTGTTGACGCTGTAGGGGCGCATTTGAAGCACCTTCTGCATATGAAGCCGCTCTAATAAATTTTTCTGCATCCAAAAAATTCAAGTTTAATAGGGTGTTATTTAGGTGCCCTAAAACGTCTAAAAAGCACGTTTAACAGATAAAATTAACTACAGAAAATATTATTGTACTACTATAGTACCTAGTGTCGATCAAAATATAATAATTGGAGCCCTGCTAAGCGTACCATCACTAACAGGTTCTCAATACAAGTTTAGAATTGATGGTAGTGGTTGTAGACGTAGTAGGGGCGCATTAAAGCACCTTTTGCATATGGAGCCGCTCTATTAAAATTTTCTGCATCCAAAAAATTCAAGTTTAATAGTGTAGTATTTAGGTGCCTTAAAACGACTGAAAAGCACGTTTTTCAGATAAAATTGACTACAGAAAATATTATTGTGCTACTATAGTACCTAGTGTCGATCAAAATATACTAATTGGAGCCTTGCTACGCGTACCATCACTAACAGGTACTCAATAGCAAGTTTAGAATTGATTGTAGTGGTTGTAGATGCTGTAGGGGCGCATTTGAAGCACCTTCTGCATATGAAGCCGCTCTAATAAATTTTTCTGCATCCAAAAATTCAAGTTTAATAGTATAGTATTAAGGTGCCTTAAAACGTCTGAGATGCACGTTTAACAGATAAAATTAACTACAAAAATATTATTGTACTACTATAGTACCTAGTGTCGATCAAAATATACTAATTGGAGCCTTGCTACGCGTACCATCACTAACAGGTACTCAATAGCAAGTTTAGAATTGATTGTAGTGGTTGTAGATGCTGTAGGGGCGCATTTGAAGCACCTTCTGCATATGAAGCCGCTCTAATAAATTTTTCTACATCCAAAAAATTCAAGTTTAATAGTATAGTATTAAGGTGCCTTAAAACGTCTGAGAAGTACGTTAACAGATAAAATTAACTACAAAAATATTATTGTACTACTATAGTACCTAGTGTCGATCAAAATATACTAATTGGAGCCCTGCTAAGCGTACCATCACTAACAGGTACTCAATAACAAGTTTAGAATTGATTGTAGTGGTTGTAGACGCAGTAGGGGCGCACTTGGAACATCTTTTGCATATGAAGCCGCTCTATTAAATTTTTCTGCATCAAAAAAATTCAAGTTTAATGGTGTAGTATTTAAGTGCTTTAAAACGACTGAAAAGCACGTTTTTCAGATAAAATTAACTACAGAAAATATTATTGTACTACTATAGTACCTAGTGTCGATTAAAATATAATAATTGGAGCCCTGCTAAGCTTAGAAGTTTAGAGTTGATTGTAGCGGTTGTAGACGTTGTAGGGGCGTATTTGAAGCACCTTTTGCATATGAAGCCGCTCTATTAAATTTTTCTGCATCCAAAAAATTCAAGTTTAATAGTATAGTATTAGTGTGACTTAAAACGTCTGAAAAGCACTTTTTTCAAATAAAATTACCTACAGAAAATATTTTGTACTACTATAGTACCTAGTATCGATCAAAATAAAATAATTGGAGCCCTGCTAAGCGTACCATCACTAACAGGTACTCAATTAACAAGTTTAGAATTGATTGTAGTGGTTGTAGACGCTGTAGGGGCGCATTTGGAGCATCTTCTGCATATGAAGCCGCTCTAATAAATTTTTCTGCATCCAAAAAATTCAAGTTTAATAGTATAGTATTAAGGTGCCTTAAAACGTCTGAGAAGTACGTTTAACAGATAAAATTAACTACAAAAATATTATTGTACTACTATAGTACCTAGTGTCGATCAAAATATACTAATTGGAGCCCTGCTAAGCGTACCATCACTAACAGGTACTCAATAACAAATTTAGAATTGATTGTAGTGGTTGTAGACGCTGTAGGGGCGCACTTGGAACATCTTTTGCATATGAAGCCGCTCTATTAAATTTTCTGCATCCAAAAAATTCAAGTTTAATAGTGTAGTATTTAGGTGCCTTAAAACGACTGAAAAGCACGTTTTTCAGATAAAATTAACTACAGAAAATATATTGTACTTCTATAGTACCTAGTGTCGATTAAAATATAATAATTGGAGCCCTGCTAAGCTTAGAAGTTTAGAGTTGATTGTAGCGGTTGTAGACGTTGTAGGAGCGTATTTGAAGCACCTTTTGCATATGAAGCCGCTCTAATAAATTTTTTCTGCATCCAAAAAATTCAAGTGTAGTAGTGTAGTATTAAGGTGCATTAAAACGTCTGAAAAGCACATTTAAAATATAAAATTACCTACAAAAAATATTTTGTACTACTATAGTACCTAGTGTCGTTCCAAATATAATAATTTTAGCCCTGTTAATCGTACCATCACCAACAAGTGCTCAATAAGTAGCTTAGAACTGATTGTAGTGGTTGTAAACACTGTAAGGAGTGAATTGGAAACCCATTGGCTACATAAAACTGCTATATTGAATTTTTTTGCATCCAAAAAATTCAAGTTTAATAGTGTAATACTAACGTGCGTTAAATCGTCAGAAAAACACGTTTTCAGTAAAAATTGGCTACAGAAAATATTATTGTACTACTGTAGTACCTAGTGTCGATCAAAATATAATAATTGGAGCCCTGCTAAGTGTAGCATCACTAACAGGTATTCAATAATAAGTTTATAAATTGATTATAGTGCTTGTACACGCTGTAGGGGCGTATTTGGAGCAGATTTTGCATATTCAGCGGCTCTATTAAATTTTTCTGCATCCAAAAAATTCAAGTTTAATAGTGTAGTATTTAGGTGACTTAAAACGTCTGAAAAGCACGTTGTTCAGATAAATTAACTACAGAAAATATTATTGTACTACTATAGTACCTAGTGTCGATCAAAATATAATAATTGGATCCTGCTAAGCGTAGCATCACTAACAGGTACTCAAATAACACGTTTAGAATTGATTGTAGTGGTTGTAGACGCTGTAGGGGCGCATTTGAAGCACCTTCTGCATATGAAGCCGCTCTAATAAATTTTTCTACATCCAAAAAATTCAAGTTTAATAGTATAGTATTAAGGTGCCTTAAAACGTCTGAGAAGTACGTTTAACAGATAAAATTAACTACAAAAATATTATTGTACTACTATAGTACCTAGTGTCGATCAAAATATACTAATTGGAGCCCTGCTAAGCGTACCATCACTAACAGGTACTCAATAACAAGTTTAGAATTGATTGTAGTGGTTGTAGACGCTGTATGGGCGCATTTGGAGCAGATTTTGCATATTCAGCTGCTCTATTAAATTTTTCTGCATCCAAAAAATTCAGGTTTAATAGTGTAGTATTTAGGTGACTTAAAACGTCTGAAAAGCACGTTGTTCAGATAAAATTAACTACAGAAAATATTATTGTACTACTATAGTACCTAGTGTCGATCAAAATATAATAATTGGATCCTGCTAAGGCTAGCATCACTAACAGGTACTCAATAATAAGTTTAGACTTGATTGTAGTGGTTGTAGACGCTGTAGGGGCGCATTTAAAGCATCTTCTGCATATGAAGCCGCTCTAATAAATTTTTCTGCATCCAAAAAATTCAAGTTTAATAGTATAGTATTAAGGTGCCTTAAAACGTCTGAGAAGCACGATTAACAGATAAAATTAACTACAAAAATATTATTGTACTACTAAAGTACCTAGTGTCGATCAAAATATACTAATTGGAGCCCTTCTAAGGCGTACCATCACTAACAGGTACTCAATAACAAGTTTAGAATTGATTGTAGTGGTTGTAGGACGCTGTAGGGGCGCACTTGGAACATCTTTTGCATATGAAGCCGCTCTATTAAATTTTTCTGCATCCAAAAAATTCAAGTTTAATAGTGTAGTATTTAGGTGCCTTAAAACGACTGAAAAGCGCGTTTTTCAGATAAAATTAACTACAGAAAATATTTTGTACTACTATAGTACCTAGTATCGATCAAAATATAATAATTGGGATCCCTGCTAAGCGTAGCATCACTAACAGGTACCCAATAACAAGTTTAGAATTGATTGTAGTGGTTGTAGACGCTGTAGGGGCGCATTTGAAGCACCTTCTGCATATGAAGCCGCTCTAATAAATTTTTCTGCATCCAAAAAATTCAAGTTTAATAGTATAGTATTAAGGTGCCTTAAAACGTCTGAGAAGTACGTTTAACAGATAAAATTAACTACAAAAATATTATTGTACTACTATAGTACCTAGTGTCGATCAAAATATACTAATTGGAGCCCTGCTAAGCGTACCATCACTAACAGGTACTCAATAACAAGTTTAGAATTGATTGTAGTGGTTGTAGACGCTGTAGGGGCGCATTTGGAGCAGATTTTGCATATTCAGCTGCTCTATTAAATTTTTCTGCATCCAAAAAATTCAGGTTTAATAGTGTAGTATTTAGGTGACTTAAAACGTCTGAAAAGCACGTTGTTCAGATAAAATTAACTACAGAAAATATTATTGTACTACTATAGTACCTAGTGTCGATCAAAATATAATAATTGGATCCCTGCTAAGCGTAGCATCCTGCTAAGCGTAGCATCACTAACAGGTAATCAATAATAAGTTTAGACTTGATTGTAGTGGTTGTAGACGCTGTAGGGGCGCATTTGAAGCATCTTCTGCATATGAAGCCGCTCTAATAAATTTTTCTGCATCCAAAAAATTCAAGTTTAATAGTATAGTATTAAGGTGCCTTAAAACGTCTGAGAAGCACGATTAACAGATAAATTAACTACAAAAATATTATTGTACTACTATAGTACCTAGTGTCGATCAAAATATACTAATTGGAGCCCTTCTAAGCGTACCATCACTAACAGGTACTCAATAACAAGTTTAGAATTGATTGTAGTGGTTGTAGACGCTGTAGGGGCGCACTTGGAACATCTTTTGCATATGAAGCCGCTCTATTAAATTTTTCTGCATCCAAAAAATTCAAGTTTAATAGTGTAGTATTAAGGTGCCTTAAAACGACTGAAAAGCGCGTTTTTCAGATAAAATTAACTACAGAAAATATTTTGTACTACTATAGTACCTCGTATCGATCAAAATATACTAATTGGAGCCCTGCTAAGCGTACCATCACTAACAGGTACACAATAACAAGTGTAGAATTGATTGTAGTGGTTGTAGACGCTGTTGGGCGCACTTGGAACATCTTTTGCATATGAAGCCGCTCTATTAAATTTTTCTGCATCAAAAAAATTCAAGTTTAATAGTGTAGTATTTAAGTGCTTTAAAACGACTGAAAAGCACGTTTTTCAGATAAAATTAACCACAGAAAATATTATTGTACTACTATAGTACCTAGTGTCGATTAAAATATAATAATTGGAGCCCTGCTAAGCTTAGAAGTTTAGAGTTGATTGTAGCGGTTGTAGACGTTGTAGGGGCGTATTTGTGCACCTTTTGCATATGAAGCCGCTCTATTAAATTTTTCTGCATCCAAAAAATTCAAGTTTAATAGTATAGTATTAATGTGACTTAAAACGTCTGAAAAGCACTTTTTTCAAATAAAATTACCTACAGAAAATATTTTGTACTACTATAGTACCTAGTATCGATCAAAATAAAATAATTGGAGCCCTGTTAAGCGTACCATCACTAACAGGTACTCAATAACAAGTTTAGGATTGATTGTAGTGGTTGTAGACGCTGTAGGGGCGCATTTGAAGCATCTTCTGCATATGAAGCCGCTCTAATAAATTTTTCTGCATCCAAAAAATTCAAGATTAATAGTATAGTATTAAGGTGCCTTAAAACGTCTGAGAAGTACGTTTAACAGATAAAATTAACTACAAAAATATTATTGTACTACTATAGTACCTAGTGTCGATCAAAATATACTAATTGGAGCCCTGCTAAGCGTACCATCACTAACAGGTACTCAATAACAAGTTTAGAATTGATTGTAGTGGTTGTAGACGCTGTAGGGGCGCACTTGGAACATCTTTTGCATATGAAGCCGCTCTATTAAATTTTCTGCATCCAAAAAATTCAAGTTTAATAGTGTAGTATTTAGGTGCTTTAAAACGACTGAAAAGCACGTTTTTCAGATAAAATTAACTACAGAAAATATTATTGTACTTCTATAGTACCTAGTGTCGATTAAAATATAATAATTGGAGCCCTACTAAACTTAGAAGTTTAGAGTTGATTGTAGCGGTTGTAGACGTTGTAGGGGCGTATTTGAAGCACCTTTTGCATATGAAGCCGCTCTAATAAATTTTTCTGCATCCAAAAAATTCAAGTGTAGTAGTGTAGTATTAAGGTGCATTAAAACGTCTGAAAAGCACATTTAAAATATAAATTACCTACAAAAAATGTTTTGTACTACTATAGTACCTAGTGTCGTTCCAAATATAATAATTTTAGCCCTGTTAATCGTACCATCACCAACAAGTGCTCAATAAGTAGCTTAGAACTGATTGTAGTGATTGTAAACACTGTAGGAGTGAATTGGAAACCCCATTTGGCTACATAAAACTGCTATATTGAATTTTTTTTGCATCCAAAAAAATTCAAGTTCAATAGTGTAATACTAACGTGCGTTAAATCGTCAGAAAAACACGTTTTTCAGTAAAAATTGGCTACAGAAAATATTATTGTACTACTGTAGTACCTAGTGTCGATCAAAATATAATAATTTCAGCCCTGCTAAGCGTAGCATCACTAACAGGTATTCAATAATAAGTTTAGAATTGATTATAGTGCTTGTACACGCTGTAGGGGCGCATTTGGAGCAGATTTTGCATATTCAGCCGCTCTATTAAGTTTTTCTCCATCCAAAAAATTCAGGTTTAATAGTGTAGTATTTAGGTGACTTAAAACGTCTGAAAAGCACGTTGTTCAGATAAAATTAACTACAGAAAATATTTTGTACTACTATAGTACCTCGTATCGATCAAAATATACTAATTGGAGCCCTGCTAAGCGTACCATCACTAACAGGTACACAATAACAAGTGTAGAATTGATTGTAGTGGTTGTAGACGCTGTTGGGGCGCACTTGGAACATCTTTTGCATATGAAGCCGCTCTATTAAATTTTTCTGCATCAAAAAATTCAAGTTTAATAGTGTAGTATTTAAGTGCTTTAAAACGACTGAAAAGCACGTTTTTCAGATAAAATTAACCACAGAAAATATTATTGTACTACTATAGTACCTAGTGTCGATTAAAATATAATAATTGGAGCCCTGCTAAGCTTAGAAGTTTAGAGTTGATTGTAGCGGTTGTAGACGTTGTAGGGGCGTATTTGTGCACCTTTTGCATATGAAGCCGCTCTATTAAATTTTTCTGCATCCAAAAAATTCAAGTTTAATAGTATAGTATTAATGTGACTTAAAACGTCTGAAAAGCACTTTTTTCAAATAAATTACCTACAGAAAATATTTTGTACTACTATAGTACCTAGTATCGATCAAAATAAAATAATTGGAGCCCTGTTAAGCGTACCATCACTAACAGGTACTCAATAACAAGTTTAGGATTGATTGTAGTGGTTGTAGACGCTGTAGGGGCGCATTTGAAGCATCTTCTGCATATGAAGCCGCTCTAATAAATTTTTCTGCATCCAAAAAATTCAAGATTAATAGTATAGTATTAAGGTGCCTTAAAACGTCTGAGAAGTACGTTTAACAGATAAAATTAACTACAAAAATATTATTGTACTACTATAGTACCTAGTGTCGATCAAAATATACTAATTGGAGCCCTGCTAAGCGTACCATCACTAACAGGTACTCAATAACAAGTTTAGAATTGATTGTAGTGGTTGTAGACGCTGTAGGGGCGCACTTGGAACATCTTTTGCATATGAAGCCGCTCTATTAAATTTTTCTGCATCCAAAAAATTCAAGTTTAATAGTGTAGTATTTAGGTGCTTTAAAACGACTGAAAAGCACGTTTTTCAGATAAAATTAACTACAGAAAATATTATTGTACTTCTATAGTACCTAGTGTCGATTAAAATATAATAATTGGAGCCCTACTAAACTTAGAAGTTTAGAGTTGATTGTAGCGGTTGTAGACGTTGTAGGGGCGTATTTGAAGCACCTTTTGCATATGAAGCCGCTCTAATAAATTTTTCTGCATCCAAAAAATTCAAGTGTAGTAGTGTAGTATTAAGGTGCATTAAAACGTCTGAAAAGCACATTTAAAATATAAAATTACCTACAAAAAATGTTTTGTACTACTATAGTACCTAGTGTCGTTCCAAATATAATAATTTTAGCCCTGTTAATCGTACCATCACCAACAAGTGCTCAATAAGTAGCTTAGAACTGATTGTAGTGATTGTAAACACTGTAGGAGTGAATTGAAACCCATTTGGCTACATAAAACTGCTATATTGAATTTTTTTTGCATCCAAAAAATTCAAGTTCAATAGTGTAATACTAACGTGCGTTAAATCGTCAGAAAAACACGTTTTTCAGTAAAAATTGGCTACAGAAAATATTATTGTACTACTGTAGTACCTAGTGTCGATCAAAATATAATAATTTCAGCCCTGCTAAGCGTAGCATCACTAACAGGTATTCAATAATAAGTTTAGAATTGATTATAGTGCTTGTACACGCTGTAGGGGCGCATTTGGAGCAGATTTTGCATATTCAGCCGCTCTATTAAGTTTTTCTCCATCCAAAAAATTCAGGTTTAATAGTGTAGTATTTAGGTGACTTAAAACGTCTGAAAAGCACGTTGTTCAGATAAAATTAACTACAGAAAATATTATTGTACTACTATAGTGCCTAGTGTCGATCAAAATATAATAATTGGATCCCTGCTAAGCGTAGCATCACTAACAGGTACTCAATAATAAGTTTAGACTTGATTGTAGTGGTTGTAGACACTGTAGGGGCGCATTTGGAGCATCTTCTGCATATGGAGCCGCTCTAATAAATTTTTCTGCATCCAAAAAATTCAAGTTTAATAGTTTAGTATTAAGGTGCCTTAAAACGTCTGAGAAGTACGTTTAACAGATAAAATAGACTACAAAAATATTATTGTACTACTATAGTACCTAGTGTCGATCAAAATATTCTAATTGGAGACCTGCTAAGCGTACCATTACTAACAGGTACTCAATAACAAGTTTAGAATTGATTGTAGTGGTTGTAGACGCTGTAGGGGCGCATTTGAAGCACCTTCTGCATATGAAGCCGCTCTAATAAATTTTTCTGCGTCCAAAAAATTCAAGTTTAATAGTATAGTATTAAGGTGCCTTAAAACGTCTGAGAAGCACGTTTAACAGATAAAATTAAATACAAAAATATTATTGTACTACTATAGTACCTAGTGTCGATCAAAATATACTAATTGGAGCCCTGCTAAGAGTACCATCACTAACAGGTACGCAATAACAAGTTTAGAATTGATTGTAGTGGTTGTAGACGCTGTAGGGGCGCATTTGGAGCACCTTCTGCATATGAAGCCGCTCTAATAAATTTTTCTGCATCCAAAAAATTCAAGTTTAATAGTATAGTATTAAGGTGCCTTAAAACGTCTGAGAAGCACGTTTAACAGATAAAATTAACTACAAAAATATTATTGTACTACTATAGTACCTAGTGTCGATCAAAATATACTAATTGGAGCCCTGCTAAGCGTACCATCACTAACAGGTACTCAATAACAAGTTTAGAATTGATTGTAGTGGTTGTAGACGCTGTAGGGGCGCATTTAAAGCACCTTCTGCATATGAAGCCGCTCTAATAAATTTTTCTGCATCCAAAAAATTCAAGTTTAATAGTATAGTATTAAGGTGCCTTAAAACGTCTGAAAAGCACTTTTTTCAAATAAAATTACCTACAGAAAATATTTTGTACTGCTATATTACCTAGTGTCGATCAAAATATAATAATTGGAGCCCTGCTAGGCGTACCATCACTACAGGTACTCAATAACAAGTTTAGAATTGATTGTAGTGGTTGTAGACGCTGTAGGGGCGCATTTGCAGCATCTTCTGCATATGAAGCCGCTCTAATAAATTTTTCTGCATCCAAAAAATTCAAGTTTAAAAGTATAGTATTAAGGTGCCTTAAAACGTCTGAAAAGCACTTTTTTCAAATAAAATTACCTACAGAAAATATTTTGTACTGCTATATTACCTAGTGTCGATCAAAATATAATAATTGGAGCCCTGCTAGGCGTACCATCACTACAGGTACTCAATAACAAGTTTAGAATTGATTGTAGTGGTTGTAGACGCTGTAGGGGCGCATTTGGAGCATCTTCTGCATATGAAGCCGCTCTAATAAATTTTTCTGCATCCAAAAAATTCAAGTTTAAAAGTATAGTATTAAGGTGCCTTAAAACGTCTGAAAAGCACTTTTTTCAAATAAAATTACCTACAGAAAATATTTTGTACTACTATAGTACCTGGTGTCGTTCCAAATATAATAATTTTAGCCTTGCCAATCGTACCATCACCAACAAGTGCTCAATAAGTAGCTTAGAATTGATTGTAGTGGTTGTAAACGCTGTAGGAGTGAATTTGAAACCCATTTGGCTACATAAAACTGCTATATTGAATTTTTTTGCATCCAAAAAATTCAAGTTTAATAGTTTAATACTAACGTGCGTTAAATCGTCAGAAAAACACGTTTTTCAGTAAAAATTAACTACAGAAAATATTATTGTACTACTATAGTACCTAGTGTCGATCAAAATATACTAATTGGAGCCATGCTAAGCGTACCACCACTAACAGGTACTCAATAACAGGTTTAGAATTGATTGTAGTGGTTGTAGACGCTGTATGGGCGCATTTGGAGCATCTTCTGCATATGAAGCCGCTCTAATAAATTTTTCTGCATCCAAAAAATTCAAGTTTAAAAGTATAGTATTAAGGTGCCTTAAAACGTCTGAAAAGCACTTTTTTCAAATAAAATTACCTACAGAAAATATTTTGTACTGCTATATTACCTAGTGTCGATAAAAATATAATAATTGGAGCCCTGCTAAGCGTACCATCACTACAGGTACTCAATAACAAGTTTAGAATTGATTGTAGTGGTTGTAGACGCTGTAGGGGCGCATTTGGAGCATCTTCTGCATATGAAGCTGCTCTAATAAATTTTTCTGCATCCAAAAAATTCAAGTTTAAAAGTATAGTATTAAGGTGCCTTAAAACGTCTGAGAAGCAAGTTTAACAGATAAAATTAACTACAAAAATATTATTGTACTACTATAGTACCTAGTGTCGATCAAAATATACTAATTGGAGCCCTGCTAAGCGTACCATCACTAACAGGTACTCAATAACAAGATTAGAATTGATTGTAGTGTGTGTAGACGCTGTAGGGGCGCATTTGAAGTACCTTCTGCATATGAAGCCGCTCTAATAAATTTTTTTGCATCCAAAAAATTCAAGTTTAATAGTATAGTATTAAGGTGCCTTAAAACGTCTGAGAAGCACGTTTAACAGATAAAATTAACTCCAAAAATATTATTGTACTACTATAGTACCTAGTGTCGATCAAGATATACTAATTGGAGCCCTGCTAAGCGTACCATCACTAACAGGTACTCAATAACAAGTTTAGAATTGATTGTAGTGGTTGTAGACGCTGTAGAAGCGCATTTGAAGCACCGTCTGCATATGAAGCCGCTCTAATAAATTTTTCTGCATCCAAAAAATTCAAGTTTAATAGTATAGTATTAAGGTGCCTTAAAACGTCTGAGAAGCACGTTTAACAGATAAAATTAACTACAAAAATATTATTGTACTACTATAGTAACCAGTGTCGATCAAAATATACTAATTATAGCCCTGCTAAGCGTACCATCACTAACAGGTACTCAATAACAAGTTTAGAATTGATTGTAGTGCTTGTAGACGCTGTAGGGGCACACTTGGGACATCTTTTGCATATGAAGCCGCTCTATTAAATTTTTCTGCATCCAAAAAATTCATGTTTAATAGTGTAGTATTTAGGTGCCTTAAAACGATTGAAAAGCACGTTTTTCAGATAAAATTAACTACAGAAAATATTTTGTACTACTATAGTACCTAGTATCGATCAAAATAAAATAATTGGAGCCCTGCTAAGCGTACCATCACTAACAGGTACTCAATAACAAGTTTAGAATTGATTGTAGTGGTTGTAGACGCTGTAGATGCTAATTTGGAGCATCTTCTGCATATGAAGCCGCTCTAATAAATTTTTCTGCATCCAAAAAATTCAAGTTTAATAGTATAGTATTAAGCTGCCTTAAAACGTTTGAGAAGTACGTTTAACAGATAAAATTAATTACAAAAATATTATTGTACTACTATAGTTGTTAAGGACTTTATAAACTTTTGCCGCCTCTCTTGCATTCTGAATTCATACTGTGCGCAGTAGACTGCCGGGCGTGCTTCCGCTTCCAAAAACACTTAACTTCCATCTGTCGACGAGACTGCATGCGAAGGAGTCCGCTCTACGAAAGCTAATTCTTGTAAATGTTCAAATGTTCAATGTGTTGTTTATTGCTAATAAAGTCACATATTTCCGGCTTTCAACGAGTGTATTTATTCAGTGAAACCTACAATTCATACAGTCCACAAATTCCAAGGCGAGCTGGCAATCAGGAATTTTCCAAATAACGGAAAACTGAGAAGGCTTCAAACATTGGTCCTACAGAGCCCGATTAAACCACATTAGGTCACTGCGAGTCCAAAACAGCGACAGCATTCGACAACATTGGTCATTGGCAAGTACAAAAGCATATTCAGTTTTGTATTGCATATCGCATGTAATCGGCCGCAAGGAAGCAGCGTTCCAATTTCGCAGCAACGCGTGGAACGAAGAGGGCACATGCGGTGCCCGTAACGAGAGGAAGGAAGACAGCAGACGGTGCTATCAACGCCAAGATTCGTGCACGTGGGCATTGCAGCTGCTAGCCAGACGGTAGTACGAACCAAAGCAACGAGGAAAACGGCAAGGCGGCACACATCAATCAATGTAAGCCTAAGTTCCCTATTTTCCTATGCATGAATATTTGGTTTTCTATCATCTGTGTTATACATGTGCATAATTTCAGCTGCGTATTATTGCGTAAACAAATGGTTTATGAGTCATATAAACATTTTAATTGCGTGAAATGCCAAGCTATTACGTTTGTTAGCGATATCCCCTGCATTTTCAAATTGCAGAGCCGTTTGCGTTGTTAAAACAGTCTCGCGTTCGTGGCGCATTTTGGTCTTGCGTAGTACACGGCCATCCGCGTCGTGATTCATTCCGAGTACCGGAGGCGTACCAAATTCGCGCCAGAGGCGTGCGAAAGGGTTTTATCATTAAAGAATATTTCAGATTCTGCAAGTAGTAAGGCTACCGCGCGTAGCATCTTGCCTGAAATATCACAGATAGTTGACCCGTTGGGTCCGCGTACCAGAAGCGTACAAAATTCACGCCAGTGGCGTGCGAAAAGTTAGTTCGATCTGTTAAATTGTTTTAATTTCAACAGTTATGAATTCGCTTGTTAGGGCACGTGGCTCTATCAAAGGCAAGCTTACGAGTTTCGCAAAATACGTGCAATCGTTGCAAGCAATTTACGAGGTAGATCAATCGTTATCTAGCATTCAAATTATTCAGTTACAAGAAAGATTGAATAATGCAGCCGCATTGTTATCAGAATATGATGCGGTTCATGAACAAATTTTAGAAGCCAGTGAGGATGCAGAACGGGAAATGCAACAGCGAGTCGAATTTGAAGACTCTTATTATTTTGCAATCGCACAAGCTAAATGTTTGATTAATGAATACAACAAACAGTCTGATGTTGCACCAGATCGTTCTGGATCTCCTAACGGTAGCGTAAGATCAACGCATTCAAATTGCAGTTCACATTGCAATAATCAAGCTGTACGCCTTCCTGCCATTTCGATTCCCAAATATTCAGGAAGTGTTTCAGAATGGTTAGAATTTCGTGAGATATTTAGTAGCTTAATTCATGAGAATCAAACGTTAACTAATATTCAAAAGCTGCATTACTTAAAGGCTAGTTTACAGGGTGATGCAAGCCAAATTATAAAAAGTTTAGAGTTTACTGCGGGTAATTATACTCTAGCTTGGGAGGCATTGTGCAATCGATACAATGATCCAAAAATTCTGGTTCATAACCACCTCAAGGCCATTTTCGAGCTTGAATCTTGCAGTAAGGAATCTGCAACTAAATTACGTACGATTAGCGATATGTTATTCAAACATTTTGCAGCAATCAAATCATTAGCTACCGAAAGCGAGCTTCTTGATTTTGTTATAATTTATGTAGTTTCTAAAAAACTGGACCCCACTACATTTCGTGAATGGGAGGTCCTTAGAAACCGGTCAAGTTCTGACCTGCCTAATCTTGATGAGTTCAAGGAATTTGTACAAAACACAGCAAATCTTCTAGAAACTCTGGAAGTAAAAAATGTTAAGCTTGTACCCGAAAAGTCTTCCAAGGTACATTCGAAATCATTTGTGTCGGGTACCCCTTCGTGTCCACTTTGTAAAGGATCTCATTCCTTGTACAAATGCGATAAGTTTGTCAAGCTGTCTGTTCGTGACAGAAATTCAAAGGCAAAAGAGCTCCGCGTATGCTTTAATTGCCTAACTCAGGGTCACCTTGCGAGCCTTTGTAGCTCCAAATATACGTGTAGAAAGTGCAAATCAAGGCACAACACACTTCTTCATGAGGATAAACCTCAAAATGCTTCTTCTAGTCAACCAGGATCTGCGATGTCGGCAGAAACCCCTGTTGAACTAAACCAATCGATTTCGGCATTCTGTTCGAATGCTTTTCAGGTACTCTTACCTACGGCTACCGCTAAACTCATCGCTGATGATGGTACGCCTCACGTTGTGCGAATCCTGTTGGATTCCGGTTCCCAATCGAACTTCATACGTTCAGATTTGTGTAAAAGGTTGAAGCTTCCAATTCGCGAAGTCAACGTTACTGTTTCTGGCTTAAGTAAAGCCACTTCTCAAATCAAGGCTAGGTGTGATATCAAGCTGCAAGCCCCTCACACTTCATACGGCATTGGCCTATCCTGTCTTGTTCTCGATGAGATTACGGGTGTTACCCCAAGTTTTCGCGTCCAGCGAAACAGCTTCAAGGTTCCTGATAACATCAAGTTATCAGATCTGTCCTACGACCAACCGGGCACCATCGACATTCTGATTGGTTCGCCCATTTTCTGGCAGCTCCTTTGTATTGGACAAATTGGTCTAGGCCCAAATCTTCCCATCCTCCAAAAGACTCGTTTTGGTTGGATTGTTTCTGGCCCTACAGGCCCTCCTTCTGCGTACCCTGTACAGTGCAATCTTAGCACGATCGAGGATGCTTCTGACCCCATTGCTAGGTTTTGGCAACTCGAACATTACCCTGAGGAAAAGGTTCGCACAGATGAGGAGAGCGCCTGTGAGGCACATTTTGTGAAAAATACTCAACGAGAAGCGAATGGTCGATTCGTTGTCTCTATCCCTCTCAAGGAACCTGTAGAGGTATTGGGTGATTCATTGCAAATCGCTCAGAAAAGATTCTTATCAGTAGAGAATATTTCAGATTCTGCAAGTGGTAAGGCTACCAATCGTAGCAGCTTGCCTGAAATATCCCAGATTTCAGATTCTGCAAGTAGTAAGGCTACCACGCGTAGCATCTTGCCTGAAATATCCCAGATTTCAGATTCTACAAGTAGTAAGGCTACCAATCGTAGCAGCTTGTCTGAAATTTCCCAGATAGTTGACCCGCTGGGTCTGTCAAGCCTTTGGTGGCACGGTCCCACCTGGCTAAGCGAAGGTGAGGCATCTTGGCCTACTTCCATGTTCAATATTTCAGATTCTACAAGTGGTAAGGCTACCAATCGTAGCAGCTTGTCTGAAATATCCCATATTTCAGATTCTACAAGTGGTAAGGCTACCAATCGTAGCAGCTTGTCTGAAATATCCCAGATTTCAAATTCTACAAGTAGTAAGGCTACCAAGCGTAGCATCTTGTCTGAAAGATCGCAGATATTTGACCCGCTGGGTCTGTTAAGCCTTTGGTGGCATGGTCCCACCTGGCTAAGCGAAGGCGAGGCATCTTGGCCTGCTTCCAAACATGTTCTTGCTGAGCTTCCAGAATTTAAAAAAGAAGTTCAGAGTCTTCCTGTAACCTCTGTTGAACCATTTTCGTTCAATCAGTATTCAAGCTTTGCTCGCTTACAACGAGTTATAGCTTATTGCTTTCGTTTTTATAACAATGCGCGAGCCCCTAAGGCTGATCGTCTTTCTGGTCCCCTCTCTACAGATGAACTGCAAGCATCTATTGTAAGGCTTGCCAGGTTCTCCCAACGCGAGTCATTTCCTGACGAACTTAAACTGTTGTCACAGAGCAAGCCTGTGAAACAATCTTCTGCTTTGATATCCCTGAATCCCTTTCTGGATTCCGAGGGACTGCTAAGAGTTGGTGGTAGGCTCCACAACTCTCAATTACCCTTTGACAAGAAGTTTCCTCTAGTGATTTCTGGCAAACATCCATTCGCCAAACTCCTAGTATCGCATGAGCATCTTCGGCTTCTCCATGCCGGACCTCAAATGCTGTTAGCTAATCTCAGAGAACGATATTGGATCACCTCTGGCAGAAATATCGTCAAGCAAGTGGTTCATCAATGCTTACGGTGCTTTAGATTCTCTCCTAGGTTAACTGAACCCATAATGGGAGACCTGCCAGCCTCTCGTACTCAATCATCGCCCCCATTTCATACGACTGGTATTGATTATGGTGGACCTTTCATGATAAAGGATCGCAAGGGACGTGGTTCTAAACTAGTAAAGTCCTACCTTTGTCTATTCGTTTGTTTCGTCACAAAGGCAGTGCACCTTGAATTGGTCGCTGATCTTTCTACTGAAACCTTCTTAATGGCTTTTCGCCGGTTTGTGGCTCGACGAGGCAAACCGCTCCATGTCTACTCAGACAACGGCACTAACTTTGTAGGCGCTAATTCCGAGTTAATCGAATTAGGCAAGTTTCTCGCGGAACAAAACCCTTCTATTTCCGAATCAGTCGCGAACGACGGAGTAGCTTGGCATTTTATACCCGCGCACAGTCCCCACTTTGGCGGATTGTGGGAGGCCGGAATCAAGTCCTCCAAACATCACATACGTCGCGTTATAGGTAACGCTAGTCTAAATTATGATGAATTTAGCACTTTGTTAGCACAGGTAGAAGCGACCTTAAACTCCCGACCCCTGTCCCCTTTGTCCTCTGATCCAAACGACCTTCAGCCTTTGACTCCTGCTCATTTCCTGATTGGTCGTCCGTTGGTGTCACTGCCTGATCCCAACGTTACTGAGATAGTCGAGTCTCGGCTGTCTAAATACCAGAGAATACAACAACTACACCAGAATGTGTGGAAAAGATGGAGCAAGGAGTACATCTCGGAACTCCAACAGCGCACCAAATGGCGCACGCATCTTTCGGACCTCCAGCCTGGTTCCATGGTCCTCATCACGGATGACAATCTACCCCCTCTGAAGTGGAGGTTAGGCCGGGTCACCGAGCTGCACCCTGGCCTTGACGGCGTTACGCGTGTGGCGTCAGTGAACACTGTGTCAGGGATCGTGAAGCGATCCTTCGCCAAATTGTGCCCGCTACCTAGTGTTGTGAACTAGTGCGTTAGCGTTCAGCGCAGTTTTCGTAAAGCCTTTTGGCTCCCCATTGTTCGGGTTTTCTTGTACTAGATTAAGATCCATGTACTATTATGCTTTGTATATATGTGTGTTCATGTTACATGTTTTACTCTAGCTTTTACATGTCAACTCTGTACTGTTTTATTTGAAAGGTTACCCTTTCCAAGGCGGGCGGTATGTTAAGGACTTTATAAACTTTTGCCGCCTCTCTTGCATTCTGAATTCATACTGTGCGCAGTAGACTGCCGGGCGTGCTTCCGCTTCCAAAAACACTTAACTTCCATCTGTCGACGAGACTGCATGCGAAGGAGTCCGCTCTACGAAAGCTAATTCTTGTAAATGTTCAAATGTTCAATGTGTTGTTTATTGCTAATAAAGTCACATATTTCCGGCTTTCAACGAGTGTATTTATTCAGTGAAACCTACAATTCATACAGTCCACAAATTCCAAGGCGAGCTGGCAATCAGGAATTTTCCAAATAACGGAAAACTGAGAAGGCTTCAAACAATAGTACCTAGTGTCGATCAAAATATACTAATTGGAGCCCTTCTAAGCGTACCATCACTAACAGGTACTCAATAACAAGTTTAGAATTGATTGTAGTGGTTGTAGACGCTGTAGGGGCGCACTTGGAACATCTTTTGCATATGAAGCCGCTCTATTAAATTTTTCTGCATCCAAAAAATTTAAGTTTAATAGTGTAGTATTTAGGTGCCTTAAAACGACTGAAAAGCACGTTTTTCAGATAAAATTAACTACAGAAAATATTATTGTACTACTATAGTACCTAGTGTCGATTAAAATATAATAATTAGAGCCCTGCTAAGCTTAGAAGTTTAGAGTTGATTGTAGCGGTTGTAGACCTTGTAGGGGCGTATTTGAAGCACCTTTTGCATATGAAGCCGCTCTATTAAATTTTTCTGCATCCAAAAAATTCAAGTGTAGTAGTGTAGTATTAAGGTGCATTAAAACGTCTGAAAAGCACATTTAAAATATAAAATTACCTACAGAAATAATTTTGTACTACTATAGTATCTAGTATCCATCAAAATAATATAATTGGAGCCCTGCTAAGCGTACCATCACTAACAGGTACTCAATAACAAGTTTAGAATTGATTGTAGTGGTTGTAGACGCTGTAGGGGCGCATTTGGAGCATCTTCTGCATATAAAGCCGCTCTAATAAATTTTTCTGCATCCAAAAAATTCAAGTTTAATAGTATAGTATTAAGGTGCCTTAAAACGTCTGAGAAGTACGTTTAACAGATAAAATTAACTACAAAAATATTATTGTACTACTATAGTACCTAGTGTCGATCAAAATATACTAATTGGAGCCCTGCTAAGCGTACCATCACTAACAGGTACTCAATAACAAGTTTAGAATTGATTGTAGTGGTTGTAAACGCTGTAGGGGCGCACTTGGAACATCTTTTGCATATGAAGCCGCTCTATTAAATTTTTCTGCATCAAAAAAATTCAAGTTTAATAGTGTAGTATTTAAGTGCTTTAAAACGACTGAAAAGCACGTTTTTCTGATAAAATTAACTACAGAAAATATTATTGTACTACTATAGTACCTAGTGTCGATTAAAATATAATAATTGGAGCCCTGCTAAGCTTAGAAGTTTAGAGTTGATTGTAGCGGTTGTAGTCGTTGTAGGGGCGTATTTGAAGCACCTTTTGCATATGAAGCCGCTCTATTAAATTTTTCTGCATCCAAAAAATTCAAGTTTAATAGTATAGTATTAATGTGACTTAAAACTTCTGAAAAGCACTTTTTTCAAATAAAATTACCTACAGAACATATTTTGTACTACTATAGTACCCAGTATCGATCAAAATAAAATAATTGGAGCCCTGCTAAGCGTACCATCACTAACAGGTACTCAATAACAAGTTTAGAATTGATTGTAGTGGTTGTAGACGCTGTAGGGGCGCATTTGGAGCATCTTCTGCATATAAAGCCGCTCTAATAAATTTTTCTGCATTCAAAAAATTCAAGTTTAATAGTATAGTATTAAGGTGCCTTAAAACGTCTGAGAAGTACGTTTAACAGATAAAATTAACTACAAAAATATTATTGTACTACTATAGTACCTAGTGTCGATCAAAATATACTAATTGGAACCCTGCTAAGCGTACCATCACTAACAGGTACTCAATAACAAGTTTAGAATTGATTGTAGTGGTTGTAGACGCTGTAGGGGCGCATTTATAGCATCTTCTGCATATAAAGCCGCTCTAATCAATTTTTCTGCATCCAAAAAATTCAAGTTTAATAGTATAGTATTAAGGTGCCTTAAAACGTCTGAGAAGTACGTTTAACAGATAAAATTAACTACAAAAATATTATTGTACTACTATAGTACCTTGTGTCGATCAAAATATACTAATTGGAGCCCTGCTAAGCGTACCATCACTAACAGGTACTCAATAACAAGTTTAGAATTGATTGTAGTGGTTGTAGACGCTGTAGGGGCGCACTTGGAACATCTTTTGCATATGAAGCCGCTCTATTAAATTTTTCTGCATCCAAAAAATTCAAGTTTAATAGTGTAGTATTTAAGTGCTTTAAAACGACTGAAAAGCACGTTTTTCAGATAAAATTAACTACAGAAAATATTATTGTACTACTATAGTACCTAGTGTCGATTAAAATATAATAATTGGAGCCCTGCTAAGCTTAGAAGTTTAGAGTTGATTGTAGCGGTTGTAGTCGTTGTAGGGGCGTATTTGAAGCACCTTTTGCATATGAAGCCGCTCTATTAAATTTTTCTGCATCCAAAAAATTCAAGTTTAATAGTATAGTATTAATGTGACTTAAAACGTCTGAAAAGCACTTTTTTCAAATAAAATTACCTACAGAACATATTTTGTACTACTATAGTACCCAGTATCGATCAAAATAAAATAATTGGAGCCCTGCTAAGCGTACCATCACTAACAGGTACTCAATAACAAGTTTAGAATTGATTGTAGTGGTTGTAGACGCTGTAGGGGCGCATTTGGAGCATCTTCTGCATATGAAGCCGCTCTAATAAATTTTTCTGCATCCAAAAATTTCAAGTTTAATAGTATAGTATTAAGGTGCCTTAAAACGTCTGAGAAGTACGTTTAACAGATAAAATTAACTACAAAAATATTATTGTACTACTATAGTACCTAGTGTCGATCAAAATATACTAATTGGAGCCCTGCTAAGCGTACCATCACTAACAGTTACTCAATAACAAGTTTCGAATTGATTGTAGTGGTTGTAGACGCTGTAGGGGCGCACTTGGAACATCTTTTGCATATGAAGCCGCTCTATTAAATTTTTCTGCATCCAAAAAATTCAAGTTTAATAGTGTAGTATTTAGGTGACTTAAAACGTCTGAAAAGCACGTTGTTCAGATAAAATTAACTACAGAAAATATTATTGTACTACTATAGTACCTAGTGTCGATCAAAATATAATAATTGGATCCCTGCTAAGCGTAGCATCACTAACAGGTACTCAATAACAAGTTTAGAATTGATTGTAGTGGTTGTAGACGCTGTAGGGGCGCATTTGAAGCACCTTCTGCATATGAAGCCGCTCTAATAAATTTTTCTGCATCCAAAAAATTCAAGTTTAATAGTATAGTATTAAGGTGCCTTAAAACGTCTGAGAAGTACGATTAACAGATAGAATTAACTACAAAAATATTATTGTACTACTATAGTACCTAGTGTCGATCAAAATATAATAATTGGATCCCTGCTAAGCGTAGCATCACTAACAGGTACTCAATAACAAGTTTAGAATTGATTGTAGTGGTTGTAAACACTGTAGGAGTGAATTGGAAACCCATTTGGCTACATAAAACAGCTATATTGAATTTTTTTTGCATCCAAAAAATTCAAGTTCAATAGTGTAATACTAACGTGCGTTAAATCGTCAGAAAAACACGTTTTTCAGTAAAAATTGGCTACAGAAAATATTATTGTACTACTGTAGTACCTAGTGTCGATCAAAATATAATAATTGGAGCCCTGCTAAGCGTAGCATCACTAACAGGTATTCAATAATAAGTTTAAAATTGATTATAGTGCTTGTACACGCTGTAGGGGCGTATTTGGAGCAGATTTTGCATATTCAGCCGCTCTATTAAATTTTTCTGCATCCAAAAAATTCAAGTTTAATAGTGTAGTATTTAGGTGACTTAAAACGTCTGAAAAGCACGTTGTCAGATAAAATTAACTACAGAAAATATTATTGTACTACTATAGTACCTAGTGTCGATCAAAATATAATAATTGGATCCCTGCTAAGCGTAGCATCACTAACAGGTACTCAATAACAAGTTTGGAATTGATTGTAGTGGTTGTAGACGCTGTAGGGGCGCATTTGAAGCACCTTCTGCATATGAAGTCGCTCTAATAAATTTTTCTGCATCCAAAAAATTCAAGTTTAATAGTATAGTATTAAGGTGCCTTAAAACGTCTGAGAAGTACGTTTAACAGATAAAATTAACTACAAAAATATTATTGTACTACTATAGTACCTAGTGTCGATCAAAATATACTAATTGGAGCCCTGCTAAGCGTACCATCACTAACAGGTACTCATTAACAAGTTTAGAATTGATTGTAGTGGTTGTAGACGCTACATTTGGAGCAGATTTTGCATATTCAGCCGCTCTATTAAATTTTTCTGCATCCAAAAAATTCAGGTTTAACAGTGTAGTATTTAGGTGACTTAAAACGTCTGAAAAGCACGTTGTTCAGATAAAATTAACTACAGAAAATATTATTGTACTACTATAGTACCTAGTGTCGATCAAAATATTATAATTGGATTCCTGCTAAGCGTAGCATCACTAACAGGTACTCAATAATAAGTTTAGACTTGATTGTAGTGGTTGTAGACGCTGTAGGGGCGCATTTGGAGTATCTTCTGCATATGAAGCCGCTCTAATAAATTTTTCTGAATCCAAAAAATTCAAGTTTAATAGTATAGTATTAAGGTGCATTAAAACGTCTGAGAAGCACGATTAACAGATAAAATTAACTACAAAAATATTATTGTACTACTATAGCACCTAGTGTCGATCAAAATATACTAATTGGAGCCCTTCTAAGCGTACCATCACTAACAGGTACTCAATAACAAGTTTAGAATTGATTGTAGTGGTTGTAGACGCTGTAGGGGCGCAAGTGGAACATCTTTTGCATATGAAGCCGCTCTATTAAATTTTTCTGCATCCAAAAAATTCAAGTTTAATAGTGTAGTATTTAGGTGCCTTAAAACGACTGAAAAGCACGTTTTTCAGATAAAATTATCTACAGAAAATATTATTGTACTACTATAGTACCTAGTGTCGATTAAAATATAATAATTGGAGCCCTACTAAGCTTAGAACTTTAGAGTTGATTGTAGCGGTTGTAGACGTTGTAGGGGCGTATTTGAAGCACCTTTTGCATATGAAACCGCTCTAATAAATTTTTCTGCATCCAAAAAATTCAAGTTTAAGGGTATAGTATTAAGGTGCCTTAAAACGTCTGAGAAGTACGTTTAACAGATAAAATTAACTACAAAAATATTATTGTACTACTATAGTACCTTGTGTCGATCAAAATATACTAATTGGAGCCCTGCTAAGCGTACCATCACTAACAGGTACTCAATAACAAGTTTAGAATTGATTGTAGTGGTTGTAGACGCTGTAGGGGCACATTTGGAGCATCTTCTGCATATAAAGCCGCTCTAATAAATTTTTCTGCATTCAAAAAATTCAAGTTTAATAGTATAGTATTAAGGTGCCTTAAAACGTCTGAGAAGTACGTTTAACAGATAAAATTAACTACAAAAATTTTATTGTACTACTATAGTACCTAGTGTCGATCAAAATATACTAATTGGAACCCTGCTAAGCGTACCATCACTAACAGGTACTCAATAACAAGTTTAGAATTGATTGTAGTGGTTGTAGACGCTGTAGGGGCGCATTTATAGCATCTTCTGCATATAAAGCCGCTCTAATCAATTTTTCTGCATCCAAAAAATTCAAGTTTAATAGTATAGTATTAAGGTGCCTTAAAACGTCTGAGAAGTACGTTTAACAGATAAAATTAACTACAAAAATATTATTGTACTACTATAGTACCTAGTGTCGATCAAAATATACTAATTGGAGCCCTGCTAAGCGTACCATCACTAACAGGTACTCAATAACAAGTTTAGAATTGATTGTAGTGGTTGTAGACGCTGTAGGGGCGCACTTGGAACATCTTTTGCATATGAAGCCGCTCTATTAAATTTTTCTGCATCCAAAAAATTCAAGTTTAATAGTGTAGTATTTAAGTGCTTTAAAACGACTGAAAAGCACGTTTTTCAGATAAAATTAACTACAGAAAATATTATTGTACTACTATAGTACCTAGTGTCGATTAAAATATAATAATTGGAGCCCTGCTAAGCTTAGAAGTTTAGAGTTGATTGTAGCGGTTGTAGTCGTTGTAGGGGCGTATTTGAAGCACCTTTTGCATATGAAGCCGCTCTATTAAATTTTTCTGCATCCAAAAAATTCAAGTTTAATAGTATAGTATTAATGTGACTTAAAACGTCTGAAAAGCACTTTTTTCAAATAAAATTACCTACAGAACATATTTTGTACTACTATAGTACCCAGTATCGATCAAAATAAAATAATTGGAGCCCTGCTAAGCGTACCATCACTAACAGGTACTCAATAACAAGTTTAGAATTGATTGTAGTGGTTGTAGACGCTGTAGGCTCGCATTTGGAGCATCTTCTGCATATGAAGCCGCTCTAATAAATTTTTCTGCATCCAAAAAATTCAAGTTTAATAGTATAGTATTAAGGTGCCTTAAAACGTCTGAGAAGTACGTTTAACAGATAAAATTAACTACAAAAATATTATTGTACTACTATAGTACTTAGTGTCGATCAAAATATACTAATTGGAGCCCTGCTAAGCGTACCATCACTAACAGTTACTCAATAACAAGTTTCGAATTCATTGTAGTGGTTGTAGACGCTGTAGGGGCGCACTTGGAACATCTTTTGCATATGAAGCCGCTCTATTAAATTTTTCTGCATCCAAAAAATTCAAGTTTAATAGTGTAGTATTTAGGTGACTTAAAACGTCTGAAAAGCACGTTGTTCAGATAAAATTAACTACAGAAAATATTATTGTACTACTATAGTACCTAGTGTCGATCAAAATATAATAATTGGATCCCTGCTAAGCGTAGCATCACTAACAGGTACTCAATATCAAGTTTAGAATTGATTGTAGTGGTTGTAGACGCTGTAGGGGCGCATTTGAAGCACCTTCTGCATATGAAGCCGCTCTAATAAATTTTTCGGCATCCAAAAAATTCAAGTTTAATAGTATAGTATTAAGGTGCCTTAAAACGTCTGAGAAGTACGATTAACAGATAGAATTAACTACAAAAATATTATTGTACTACTATAGTACCTAGTGTCGATCAAAATATAATAATTGGATCCCTGCTAAGCGTAGCATCACTAACAGGTACTCAATAACAAGTTTAGAATTGATTGTAGTGGTTGTAAACACTGTAGGAGTGAATTGGAAACCCATTTGGCTACATAAAACTGCTATATATAATTTTTTTTGCATCCAAAAAATTCAAGTTCAATAGTGTAATACTAACGTGCGTTAAATCGTCAGAAAAACACGTTTTTCAGTAAAAATTGGCTACAGAAAATATTATTGTACTACTGTAGTACCTAGTGTCGATCAAAATATAATAATTGGAGCCCTGCTAAGCGTAGCATCACTAACAGGTATTCAATAATAAGTTTAAAATTGATTATAGTGCTTGTACACGCTGTAGGGGCGTATTTGGAGCAGATTTTGCATATTCAGCCGCTCTATTAAATTTTTCTGCATCCAAAAAATTCAAGTTTAATAGTGTAGTATTTAGGTGACTTAAAACGTCTGAAAAGCACGTTGTCAGATAAAATTAACTACAGAAAATATTATTGTACTACTATAGTACCTAGTGTCGATCAAAATATAATAATTGGATCCCTGCTAAGCGTAGCATCACTAACAGGTACTCAATAACAAGTTTGGAATTGATTGTAGTGGTTGTAGACGCTGTAGGGGCGCATTTGAAGCACCTTCTGCATATGAAGTCGCTCTAATAAATTTTTCTGCATCCAAAAAATTCAAGTTTAATAGTATAGTATTAAGGTGCCTTAAAACGTCTGAGAAGTACGTTTAACAGATAAAATTAACTACAAAAATATTATTGTACTACTATAGTACCTAGTGTCGATCAAAATATAATAATTTTAGCCCTGTTAATCGTACCATCACCAACAAGTGCTCAATAAGTAGCTTAGAACTGATTGTAGTGATTGTAAACACTGTAGGAGTGAATTGGAAACCCATTTGGCTACATAAAACTGCTATATTGAATTTTTTTTGCATCCAAAAAATTCAAGTTCAATAGTGTAATACTAACGTGCGTTAAATCGTCAGAAAAACACGTTTTTCAGTAAAAATTGGCTACAGAAAATATTATTGTACTACTGTAGTACCTAGTGTCGATCAAAATATAATAATTGGAGCCCTGCTAAGCGTAGCATCACTAACAGGTATTCAATAATAAGTTTAGAATTGATTATAGTGCTTGTACACGCTGTAGGGGAGCATTTGGAGCAGATTTTGCATATTCAGCCGCTCTATTAAATTTTTTTGTATCCAAAAAATTCAGGTTTAATAGTGTAGTATTTAGGTGACTTAAAACGTCAGAAAAGCAGGTTGTTCAGATAAAATTAACTACAGAAAATATTATTGTACTACTATAGTACCTAGTGTCGATCAAAATATAATAATTGGATCCCTGCTAAGCGTAGCATCACTAACAGGTACTCAATAATAAGTTTAGACTTGATTGTAGTGGTTGTAGACGCTGTAGGGGCGCATTTGGAGCATCTTCTGCATATGAAGCCGCTCTAATAAATTTTTCTGCATCCAAAAAATTCAAGTTTAATAGTTTAGTATTAAGGTGCCTTAAAACGTCTGAGAAGTACGTTTAACAGATAAAATTAACTACAAAAATATTATTGTACTACTATAGTACCTAGTGTCGATCAAAATATTCTAATTGGAGCCCTGCTAAGCGTACCATTACTAACAGGTACTCAATAAAAAGTTTAGAATTGATTGTAGTGGTTGTAGACGCTGTAGGGGCGCATTTGAAGCACCTTCTGCATATGAAGCCGCTCTAATAAATTTTTCTGCGTCCAAAAAATTCAAGTTTAATAGTATAGTATTAAGGTGCCTTAAAACGTCTGAGAAGCACGTTTAACAGATAAAATTAAATACAAAAATATTATTGTACTACTATAGTACCTAGTGTCGATCAAAATATACTAATTGGAGCCCTGCTAAGAGTACCATCACTAACAGGTACGCAATAACAAGTTTAGAATTGATTGTAGTGGTTGTAGACGCTGTAGGGGCGCATTTGGAGCACCTTCTGCATATGAAGCCGCTCTAATAAATTTTTCTGCATCCAAAAAATTCAAGTTTAATAGTATAGTATTAAGGTGCCTTAAAACATCTGAAAAGCACTTTTTTCAAATAAAATTACCTACAGAAAATATTTTGTACTACTATAGTACCTGGTGTCGTTCCAAATATAATAATTTTAGCCTTGCCAATCGTACCATCACCAACAAGTGCTCAATAAGTAGTTTAGAATTGATTGTAGTGGTTGTAAACGCTGTAGGAGTGAATTTGAAACCCATTTGGCTACATAAAACTGCTATATTGAATTTTTTTGGATCCAAAAAATTCAAGTTTAATAGTTTAATACTAACGTGCGTTAAATCGTCAGAAAAACACGTTTTTCAGTAAAAATTAACTACAGAAAATATTATTGTACTACTATAGTACCTAGTGTCGATCAAAATATACTAATTGGAGCCATGCTAAGCGTACCATCACTAACAGGTACTCAATAACAAGTTTAGAATTGATTGTAGTGGTTGTAAACGCTGTAGGAGCGCATTTGAAGCACCTTCTGCATATGAAGCCGCTCTAATAAATTTTTCTGCATCCAAAAAATTCAAGTTTAATAGTATAGTATTAAGGTGCCTTAAAACGTCTGAGAAGCACGTTTAACAGATAAAATTAACTACAAAAATATTATTGTACTACTATAGTATAATATTCCACCCTTGTGCTCATTAAGGGTACAAAGATAATTACTAATTAACTTTCTGGTAGCTAGTCGAGTCGGAGACAGGGTCAAGATTTCCCAGATATACATAAGAAGCGTAGCAAACCAAACACAGGATAGCTTTAAACAATTTAATATTGGTACTCAGAACTATTTACAAACGTAATCATAATTGTATAATTAAAAATGAACATTTATTTCGAAAATAAAAGTAATCTATCTTTCTTCGCTTCTTGCCCCTTGTCGCTGCAACCCGTCGTACAGCCGTGTAAACGGTGGTCTCTGGATAGCCCCCTCGGGAATTCTTGTGGAGACGCCCCTGGTAACTTCTGGACCGACTTCGAGATAGGCGCGCGTTCTTTACTTGGCCCTCAGCGAAAGAGTTTCGGGCACATGTTGCTGTAATGTCAGGTTAATTAACTAAATATCGGATTCTTGCTTACGTGACGGCGGTTTCCTAAGGGATTGGCCCTTAGTCGGAGAATTCGCGGTGTGATGTTGGTGTAAGGAGCGGTACCACGAGGATTCGGTGGAGAGATTCACCTGGTGAACGTCCTTGACCTAGCTGTTGGTGCGTAGGAGGTGATCTCGGGCTTTTCTGGTAAGTAGAATTTTGTAGCTAACAAAAACATTAACCAATTCTTTCGAGGGGAGCAATTTAGTCTTTATACGGGCTTTTGGACTAGATATTACGAGACGCTATTGTCATATCTTAATCGCCAGCACTTGGGTTAAATAATTATTTCCAAAATGAAATTTAGGTTGTTTGCTAAGCAAGTTATTTCTATAGACGGGCCTGGCGGTCTCTAAAAAAAGAAGAGTCGTCGCCGGCAAACACGTCTTAAGGATTTGTCAAATTAAATTATCAACAGATTTGGAATTATTTAAATTAATTTACATAGACGGGCCTGGCGGTCTCTAAAAAAGAAGAGTCGTCGCCGGCAAACACGTCTTAAGGATTTGTCAAATTAAATTATCAACAGATTTGGAATTATTTAAATTAATTTACATAGACGGGCCTGGCGGTCTCTAAAAAAAAGGAGTCGTCGCCGGCTAACACGTCTCAAGGATTTGTTACATTAAATTATTAACGAATTCGGATTCCTTTACTTAATTTGGATCTCGGGGATACAAGTTAAAATAAGGGCAGAACCGCGGAGCGGCTCTTAAGCGAACTTCGTCCCGTACCAATTCTACAGGATATGGGACAGGTTTCAGGTTGCAATCGTGAAGGCGGCCTTCTTCTTGAAGAAGTCTTCGCCTATCGCCGACTACGGATCAGGTCAGGAAAATGAATCTAAGGTAAGTAAATAAGTAGCCAGGACGGAACGGGATCGGGATGTAGGAGGGGAATGGATGCTGGTGAAGGTGTCGGTGTACAAGTGGATGAATGCCTTGAGGAGCGGTCGTGAAACTGCTTATAAGTGTTCGCCTTCGGGCTTCGTGCAGCGAACAACTTCCTCGGAGGGTTTAAGAGGGGGACCGGCGCAGAGATGCGCAAACGTGGAGCGGGGGATCCGTTGATGACGCGCCGTTATCGCTGGACGGGCGTTCCAGATCTACAGCCCCTGATCATCAAAAATCGCTGAGGGGGAACGCGCTAATTAATTTAAATTTAAAAACGCGTTCGCGCGGGGCGAAACGTTACAATAGTACCTAGTGTCGATCAAAATATACTAATTGGAGCCCTGCTAAGCGTACCATCACTAACAGGTACTCAATAACAAGTTTAGAATTGATTGTAGTGGTTGTAGACGCTGTAGGGGCGCATTTAAAGCACCTTCTGCATATGAAGCCGCTCTAATAAATTTTTCTGCATCCAAAAAATTCAAGTTTAATAGTATAGTATTAAGGTGCCTTAAAACGTCTGAAAAGCACTTTTTTCAAATAAAATTCCCTACAGAAAATATTTTGTACTGCTATATTACCTAGTGTCGATCAAAATATAATAATTGGAGCCCTGCTAAGCGTACCATCACTAACAGGTACTCAATAACAAGTTTAGAATTGATTGTAGTGGTTGTAGACGCTGTAGGGGCTAATTTGGAGCATCTTCTGCATATGAAGCCGCTCTAATAAATTTTTCTGCATCCAAAAAATTCAAGTTTAATAGTATAGTATTAAGGTGCCTTAAAACGTCTGAGAAGTACGTTTAACAGATAAAATTAACTACAAAAATATTATTGTACTACTATAGTACCTAGTGTCGATCAAAATATACTAATTGGAGCCCTTCTAAGCGTACCATCACTAACAGGTACTCAATAACAAGTTTAGAATTGATTGTAGTGGCGCACTTGGAACATCTTTTGCATATAAAGCCGCTCTATTAAATTTTTCTGCATCCAAAAAATTCAAGTTTAATAGTGTAGTATTTAGGTGCCTTAAAACGACTGAAAAGCACGTTTTTCAGATAAAATTAACTACAGAAACTATTATTGTACTACTATAGTACATAGTGTAGATCAAAATATAATAATTAGAGCCCTGCTAAGCGTACCATCAGTAACAGGTACTCAATAGCAGGTTTAGAATTGATTATAGTGGTTATAGATTCTGTAAGGGAGCATTTGGAGCACCTTCTGAATATGAAGCCGCTCTAATAAATTTTTCTGCAAGCAAAAAATTCAAGTTTAATAGGGTAGTATTTAGGTGCCTCAAAACGTCTGAAAAGCACGATTAACAGATAAAATTAACTACAAAAAATATTATTGTACTACTATACTACCTGGTGTCGGTCAAAATATAATCATAGGAGCCCTGCTAAGCCTACCATCACTAACAGGTACTCAATAACAAGTTTAGAATTGATTGTAGTGGTTGTAGACGCTGTAGGGGCGCACTTGGAATATCTTTTGCATATGAAGCCGCTCTATTAAATTTTTCTGCATCCAAAAAATTCAAGTTTAATAGTGTAGTATTTAGGTGCCTTAAAACGTCTGAAAAGCACGTTTTTCAGATAAAATTGACTACAGAAAATATTATTGTGCTACTATAGTACCTAGTGTCGATCAAAATATAATGATTGGAGTCCTGCTAAGCGTACCATCACTAACAGGTACTCAATAACAAGTTTAGAATTGATTGTAGTGGTTGTAGACGCTGTAGGGGCGCATTTGGAGCATCTTCTGCATATGAAGCCGCTCTAATAAATTTTTCTGTATCCAAAAAATTCAAGTTTAATAGTATAATATTAAGGTGCCTTAAAACCTCTGAGAAGCACGTTTAACAGATAAAATTAACTACAAAAATATTATTGTACTACTATAGTACCTAGTGTCGATCAAAATATACTAATTGGAGCCCTGCTAAGCGTACCATCACTAACAGGTACTCAATAACAAGTTTAGAATTGATTGTAGTGGTTGTAGACGCTGTAGGGGCGCATTTGGAGCATCTTCTGCATATGAAGCCGCTCTAATAAATTTTTCTGCATCCAAAAAATTCAAGTTGGATAGTATAGTATTAAGGTGCCTTAAAACGTCTGAGAAGCACGTTTAACAGATAAAATTAACTACAAAAATATTATTGTACTACTATAGTACCTAGTGTCGATCAAAATATACTAATTGGAGCCCTGCTAAGCGTACCATCACTAACAGGTACTCAATAACAAGTATAGAATTGATTGTAGTGGTTGTAGACGCTGTAGTGGCGCATTTGAAGCACCTTCTACATATGAAGCCGCTCTAATAAAATTTTCTGCATCAAAAAAATTCAAGTTTAATAGTATAGTATTAAGGTGCCTTAAAACGTCTGAGAAGCACGTTTAACAGCTAAAATTAACTACAAAAATATTATTGTACTACTATAGTACCTAGTGTCGATCAAAATATACTAATTGGAGCCCTGCTAAGCGTACCATCACTAACAGGTACTCAATAACAAGTATAGAATTGATTGTAGTGGTTGTAGACGCTGTAGGGGCGCATTTGGAGCACCTTCTGCATATGAAGCCGCTCTATTAAATTTTTCTGCATCCAAAAAATTCAAGTTTAATAGTATAGTATTAAGGTGCCTTATAACGTCTGAAAAGCACTTTTTTCAAATGAAATTACCTACAGAAAATATTTTGTACTACTATAGTACCTAGTGTCGTTCCAAATATAATAATTTTAGCCCTGCTAATCGTACCAGCATCCAAAAAATTCAAGTTCAATAGTGTAATACTAGCGTGCTTTAAGTCGTCAGAAAAACACGTTTTTCAGTAAAAATTAGCTACAGAAACTATTATTGTACTACTATAGTACCTAGTGTCGATCAAAATATAATAATTAGAGCCCTGCTAAGCGTACCATCAGTAACAGGTACTCAATAACAGGTTTAGAATTGATTATAGTGGTTGTAGACGCTGTAGGGGAGCATTTGGAGCACCTTCTGAATATGAAGCCGCTCTAATAAATTTTTCAGCATAAAAATTCAAGTTTAATAGGGTAGTATTTAGGTGCCTCAAAACCTCTGAGAAGCACGTTTAACAGAAAAAATTAACTACAAAAATTTTATTGTACTACTATAGTACCTAGTGTCGATCAAAATATACTAATTGGAGCCCTGCTAAGCGTACCATCACTAACAGGTACTCAATAACAAGTATAGAATTGATTGTAGTGGTTGTAGACGCTGTAGGGGCGCATTTGGAGCACCTTCTGCATATGAAGCCGCTCTATTAAATTTTTCTGCATCCAAAAAATTCAAGTTTAATAGTATAGTATTAAGGTGCCTTATAACATCTGAGAAGCACGTTTAACAGCTAAAATTAACTACAAAAATATTATTGTACTACTATAGTACCTTGTGTCGATCAAAATATACTAATTGGAGCCCTGCTAAGCGTACCATCACTAGCAGGTACTCAATAACAAGTATAGAATTGATTGTAGTGGTTGTAGACCCTGTAGGGGCGCATTTGGAGCACCTTCTGCATATGAAGCCGCTCTATTAAATTTTTCTGCATCCAAAAAATTCAAGTTTAATAGTATAGTATTAAGGTGCCTTATAACGTCTGAAAAGCACTTTTTTCAAATGAAATTACCTACAGCAAATATTTTGTACTACTATAGTACCTAGTGTCGTTCCAAATATAATAATTTTAGCCCTGCTAATCGTACCAGCATCCAAAAAATTCAAGTTCAATAGTGTAATACTAGCGTGCTTTAAGTCGTCAGAAAAACACGTTTTTCAGTAAAAATTAGCTACAGAAACTATTATTGTACTACTATAGTACCTAGTGTCGATCAAAATATAATAATTAGAGCCCTGCTAAGCGTACCATCAGTAACAGGTACTCAATAACAGGTTTAGAATTGATTATAGTGGTTGTAGACGCTGTAGGGGAGCATTTGGAGCACCTTCTGAATATGAAGCCGCTCTAATAAATTTTTCAGCATAAAAATTCAAGTTTAATAGGGTAGTATTTCGGTGCCTCAAAACCTCTGAGAAGCACGTTTAACAGATAAAATTAACTACAAAAATTTTATTGTACTACTATAGTACCTAGTGTCGATCAAAATATACTAATTGGAGCCCTGCTAAGCGTACCATCACTAACAGGTACTCAATAACAAGTTTAGAATTGATTGTAGTGGTTGTAGACGCTGTAGGGGCGCATTTGGAGCATCTTCTGCATATGAAGCCGTTCTAATAAATTTTTCTACATCCAAAAAATTCAAGTTTAATAGTATAGTATTAAGGTGCCTTAAAATGTCTGAGAAGCACGTTTGACAGATAAAATTAACTACAAAAATATTATTGTACTACTATAGTACCTAGTGTCGATCAAAATATACTAATTGGAGGCCTGCTAAGCGTACCATCACTAACAGGTACTCAATAACAAGTTTAGAATTGATTGTAGTGGTTGTAGACGCTGTAGAAGCACATTTGAAGCACCGTCTGCATATGAAGCCGCTCTAATAAATTTTTCTGCATCCAAAAAATTCAAGTTTAATAGTATAGTATTAAGGTGCCTTAAAACGTCTGAGAAGCACGTTTAACAGATAAAATTAACTACAAAAATATTATTGTACTACTATAGTACCTAGTGTCGATCAAAATATACTAATTGGAGCCCTTCTAAGCGTACCATCACTAACAGGTACTCAATAACAAGTTTAGAATTGATTGTAGTGGTTGTAGACGCTGTAGGGGCGCATTTGGAGCATCTTCTGCATATGAAGCCGCTCTAATAAATTTTTCTGCATCCAAAAAATTCAAGTTTAATAGTATAGTATTAAGGTGCCTTAAAACGTCTGAGAAGTACGTTTAACAGATAAAATTAACTACAAAAATATTATTGTACTACTATAGTACCTAGTGTCGATCAAAATATACTAATTGGAGCCCTTCTAAGCGTACCATCACTAACAGGTACTCAATAACAAGTTGAGAATTGATTGTAGTGGTTGTAGACGCTGTAGGGGCGCACTTGGAACATCTTTGGCATATGAAGCCGCTCTATTAAATTTTTCTGCATCCAAAAAATTCAAGTTTAATAGTGTAGCATTTACGTGCCTTAAAACGAATGAAAAGCACGTTTTTCAGAAAAAATTAACTACAGAAAATATTATTGTACTACTATAGTACCTAGTGTCGATTAAAATATAATAATTAGAGCCCTGCTAAACTTAGAAGTTTAGAGTTGATTGTAGCGGTTGTAGACGTTGTAGGGGCGTATTTAAAGCTCCTTTTGCATATGAAGCCGCTCTATTAAATTTTTCTGCATCCAAAAAATTCAAGTGTAGTAGTGTAGTATTAAGGTGCATTAAAACGTCTGAAAAGCACATTTAAAATATAAAATTACCTACAGAAAATATTTTGTACTACTATAGTATCTAGTATCGATCAAAATAAAATAATTGGAGCCCTGCTAAGCGTACCATCACTAACAGGTACTCAATAACAAGCTTAGAATTGATTGTAGTGGTTGTAGACGCTGTAGGGGCGCATCTGGAGCATCTTCTGCATATGAAGCCGCTCTAATAAATTTTTCTGCATCCAAAAAATTCAAGTTCAAATAGTATAGTATTAAGGTGCCTTAAAACGTGTGAGAAGTACGTTTAACAGATAAAATTAACTACAAAAATATTATTGTACTACTATAGTACCTAGTGTCGATCAAAATATACTAATTGGAGCCCTGCTAAGCGTACCATCATTAACAGGTACTCAATAACAAGTTTAGAATTGATTGTAGTGGTTGTAGACGCTGTAGGGGCGCACTTGGAACATCTTTTGCATATGAAGCCGCTCTATTAAATTTTTCTGCATCAAAAAAATTCAAGTTTAATAGTGTAGTATTTAAGTGCTTTAAAACGACTGAAAAGCACGTTTTTCAGATAAAATTAACTACAGAAAATATTATTGTACTTCTATAGTACCTAGTGTCGATTAAAATATAATAATTGGAGCCCTGCTAAGCTTAGAAGTTTAGAGTTGATTGTAGCGGTTGTAGACGTTGTAGTGGCGCATTTGAAGCACCTTCTACATATGAAGCCGCTCTAAGAAAATTTTCTGCATCAAAAAAATTCAAGTTTAATAGTATAGTATTAAGGTGCCTTAAAACGTCTGAGAAGCACGTTTAACAGCTAAAATTAACTACAAAAATATTATTGTACTACTATAGTACCTAGTGTCGATCAAAATATACTAATTGGAGCCCTGCTAAGCGTACCATCACTAACAGGTACTCAATAACAAGTATAGAATTGATTGTAGTGGTTGTAGACGCTGTAGGGGCGCATTTGGAGCACCTTCTGCATATGAAGCCGCTCTATTAAATTTTTCTGCATCCAAAAAATTCAAGTTTAATAGTATAGTATTAAGGTGCCTTAAAACGTCTGAAAAGCACTTTTTTCAAATGAAATTACCTACAGAAAATATTTTGTACTACTATAGTACCTAGTGTCGTTCCAAATATAATAATTTTAGCCCTGCTAATCGTACCAGCATCCAAAAAATTCAAGTTCAATAGTGTAATACTAGCGTGCTTTAAGTCGTCAGAAAAACACGTTTTTCAGTAAAAATTAGCTACAGAAACTATTATTGTACTACTATAGTACCTAGTGTCGATCAAAATATAATAATTAGAGCCCTGCTAAGCGTACCATCAGTAACAGGTACTCAATAACAGGTTTAGAATTGATTATAGTGGTTGTAGACGCTGTAGGGGAACATTTGGAGCACCTTCTGAATATGAAGCCGCTCTAATAAATTTTTCTGCATGCAAAAAATTCAAGTTTAATAGGGTAGTATTTAGGTGCCTCAAAACGTCTGAAAAGCACGTTTAACAGATAAAATTAACTACAAAAAATATTATTGTACTACTATACTACCTGGTGTCGGACAAAATATAATCATAGAAGCCCTGCTAAGCCTACCATCACTAACAGGTACCCAATAACATGTTTAGAATTGATTGTAGTGGTTGTAGACGTTGTAGTGGCGCATTTGAAGCACCTTCTACATATGAAGCCGCTCTAAGAAAAGTTTCTGCATCAAAAAAATTCAAGTTTAATAGTATAGTATTAAGGTGCCTTAAAACGTCTGAGAAGCACGTTTAACAGCTAAAATTAACTACAAAAATATTATTGTACTACTATAGTACCTAGTGTCGATCAAAATATACTAATTGGAGCCCTGCTAAGCGTACCATCACTAACAGGTACTCAATAACAAGTATAGAATTGATTGTAGTGGTTGTAGACGCTGTAGGGGCGCATTTGGAGCACCTTCTGCATATGAAGCCGCTCTATTAAATTTTTCTGCATCCAAAAAATTCAAGTTTAATAGTATAGTATTAAGGTGCCTTAAAACGTCTGAAAAGCACTTTTTTCAAATGAAATTACCTACAGAAAATATTTTGTACTACTATAGTACCTAGTGTCGTTCCAAATATAATAATTTTAGCCCTGCTAATCGTACCAGCATCCAAAAAATTCAAGTTCAATAGTGTAATACTAGCGTGCTTTAAGTCGTCAGAAAAACACGTTTTTCAGTAAAAATTAGCTACAGAAACTATTATTGTACTACTATAGTACCTAGTGTCGATCAAAATATAATAATTAGAGCCCTGCTAAGCGTACCATCAGTAACAGGTACTCAATAACAGGTTTAGAATTGATTATAGTGGTTGTAGACGCTGTAGGGGAGCATTTGGAGCACCTTCTGAATATGAAGCCGCTCTAATAAATTTTTCAGCATGCAAAAAATTCAAGTTGAATAGGGTAGTATTTAGGTGCCCCAAAACGTCTGAAAAGCACGTTTAACAGATAAAATTAACTACAAAAAATATTATTGTACTACTATACTACCTGGTGTCGGACAAAATATAATCATAGAAGCCCTGCTAAGCCTACCATCACTAACAGGTACTCAATAACAAGTTTAGAATTGATTGTAGTGGTTGTAGACGCTGTAGGGGCGCACTTGGAACATCTTTTGCATATGAAGCCGCTCTATTAAATTTTTCTGCATCCAAAAAATTCAAGTTTAATAGTGTAGTATTTAGGTGCCTTAAAACGTCTGAAAAGCACGTTTTTCAGATAAAATTGACTACAGAAAATATTATTGTGCTACTATAGTACCTAGTGTCGATCAAAATATAATGATTGGAGTCCTGCTAAGCGTACCATCACTAACAGGTACTCAATAACAAGTTTAGAATTGATTGTAGTGGTTGTAGACGCTGTAGGGGCGCATTTGGAGCATCTTCTGCATATGAAGCCGCTCTAATAAATTTTTCTGTATCCAAAAAATTCAAGTTTAATAGTATAATATTAAGGTGCCTTAAAACCTCTGAGAAGCACGTTTAACAGATAAAATTAACTACAAAAATATTATTGTACTACTATAGTACCTAGTGTCGATCAAAATATACTAATTGGAGCCCTGCTAAGCGTACCATCACTAACAGGTACTCAATAACAAGTTTAGACTTGATTGTAGTGGTTGTAGACGCTGTAGGGGCGCATTTGGAGCATCTTCTGCATATGAAGCCGCTCTAATAAATTTTTCTGCATCCAAAAAATTCAAGTTTAATAGTATAGTATTAAGGTGCCTTAAAACGTCTGAGAAGCACGTTTGACAGATAAAATTAACTACAAAAATATTATTGTACTACTATAGTACCTAGTGTCGATCGAAATATAATAATTGGAGCCCTGCTAAGCGTACCATCACTAACAGGTACTCAATAACAAGTTTAGAATTGATTGTAGTGGTTGTAGACGCTGTAGGGGCGCACTTGGAACATCTTTTGCATATGAAGCCGCTCTATTAAATTTTTCTGCATCCAAAAAATTCAAGTTTAATAGTGTAGTATTTAGGTGCCTTAAAACGTCTGAAAAGCACGTTTTTCAGATAAAATTGACTACAGAAAATATTATTGTGCTACTATAGTACCTAGTGTCGATCAAAATATAATGATTGGAGTCCTGCTAAGCGTACCATCACTAACAGGTACTCAATAACAAGTTTAGAATTGATTGTAGTGGTTGTAGACGCTGTAGGGGCGCATTTGGAGCATCTTCTGCATATGAAGCCGCTCTAATAAATTTTTCTGTATCCAAAAAATTCAAGTTTAATAGTATAATATTAAGGTGCCTTAAAACCTCTGAGAAGCACGTTTAACAGATAAAATTAACTACAAAAATATTATTGTACTACTGTAGTACCTAGTGTCGATCAAAATATACTAATTGGAGCCCTGCTAAGCGTACCATCACTAACAGGTACTCAATAACAAGTTTAGAATTGATTGTAGTGGTTGTAGACGCTGTAGGGGCGCACTTGGAACATCTTTTGCATATGAAGCCGCTCTATTAAATTTTTCTGCATCCAAAAAATTCAAGTGTAATAGTGTAGTATTTAGGTGCCTTAAAACGTCTGAAAAGCACGTTTTTCAGATAAAATTGACTACAGAAAATATTATTGTGCTACTATAGTACCTAGTGTCGATCAAAATATAATGATTGGAGTCCTGCTAAGCGTACCATCACTAACAGGTACTCAATAACAAGTTTAGAATTGATTGTAGTGGTTGTAGACGCTGTAGGGGCGCATTTGGAGCATCTTCTGCATATGAAGCCGCTCTAATAAATTTTTCTGCATCCAAAAAATTCAAGTTTAATAGTATAGTATTAAGGTGCCTTAAAACGTCTGAGAAGCACGTTTGACAGATAAAATTAACTACAAAAATATTATTGTACTACTATAGTACCTAGTGTCGATCGAAATATAATAATTGGAGCCCTGCTAAGCGTACCATCTCTAACAGGTACTCAATAACAAGTTTAGAATTGATTGTAGTGGTTGTAGACGCTGTAGAAGCGCATTTGAAGCACCGTCTGCATATGATGCCGCTCTAATAAATTTTTCGGCATCCAAAAAATTCAAGTTTAATAGTATAGTATTAAGGTGCCTTAAAACGTCTGAGAAGCACGTTTAACAGATAAAATTAACTACAAAAATATTATTGTACTACTATAGTACCTAGTGTCGATCAAAATATACTAATTGGAGCCCTGCTAAGCGTACCATCACTAACAGGTACTCAATAACAAGTATAGAATTGATTGTAGTGGTTGTAGACGCTGTAGGGGCGCATTTGGAGCACCTTCTGCATATGAAGCCGCTCTAATAAAATTTTCTGCATCAAAAAAATTCAAGTTTAGTAGTATAGTATTAAGGTGCCTTAAAACGTCTGAAAAGCACTTTTTTCAAATGAAATTACCTACAGAAAATATTTTGTACTACTATAGTACCTAGTGTCGTTCCAAATATAATAATTTTAGCCCTGCTAATCGTACCAGCATCCAAAAAATTCAAGTTCAATAGTGTAATACTAGCGTGCTTTAAGTCGTCAGAAAAACACGTTTTTCAGTAAAAATTAGCTACAGAAACTATTATTGTACTACTATAGTACCTAGTGTCGATCAAAATATAATAATTAGAGCCCTGCTAAGCGTACCATCAGTAACAGGTACTCAATAACAGGTTTAGAATTGATTATAGTGGTTGTAGACGCTGTAGGGGAACATTTGGAGCACCTTCTGAATATGAAGCCGCTCTAATAAATTTTTCTGCATGCAAAAAATTCAAGTTTAATAGGGTAGTATTTAGGTGCCTCAAAACGTCTGAAAAGCACGTTTAACAGATAAAATTAACTACAAAAAATATTATTGTACTACTATACTACCTGGTGTCGGACAAAATATAATCATAGAAGCCCTGCTAAGCCTACCATCACTAACAGGTACCCAATAACAAGTTTAGAATTGATTGTAGTGGTTGTAGACGCTGTAGGGGCGCACTTGGAACATCTTTTGCATATGAAGCCGCTCTATTAAATTTTTCTGCATCCAAAAAATTCAAGTTTAATAGTGTAGTATTTAGGTGCCTTAAAACGTCTGAAAAGCACGTTTTTCAGATAAAATTGACTACAGAAAATATTATTGTGCTACTATAGTACCTAGTGTCGATCAAAATATAATGATTGGAGTCCTGCTAAGCGTACCATCACTAACAGGTACTCAATAACAAGTTTAGAATTGATTGTAGTGGTCGTAGACGCTGTAGGGGCGCATTTGGAGCATCTTCTGCATATGAAGCCGCTCTAATAAATTTTTCTGTATCCAAAAAATTCAAGTTTAATAGTATAATATTAAGGTGCCTTAAAACCTCTGAAAAGCACTTTTTTCAAATGAAATTACCTACAGAAAATATTTTGTACTACTATAGTACCTAGTGTCGTTCCAAATATAATAATTTTAGCCCTGCTAATCGTACCAGCATCCAAAAAATTCAAGTTCAATAGTGTAATACTAGCGTGCTTTAAGTCGTCAGAAAAACACGTTTTTCAGTAAAAATTAGCTACAGAAACTATTATTGTACTACTATAGTACCTAGTGTCGATCAAAATATAATAATTGGAGCCCTGCTAAGCGTACCATCACTAACAGGTACTCAATAACAAGTTTAGAATTGATTGTAGTGGTTGTAGACGCTGTAGGGGCGCATTTGGAGCATCTTCTGCATATGAAGCCGTTCTAATAAATTTTTCTGCATCCAAAAAATTCAAGTTTAATAGTATAGTATTAAGGTGCCTTAAAATGTCTGAGAAGCACGTTTGACAGATAAAATTAACTACAAAAATATTATTGTACTACTATAGTACCTAGTGTCGATCAAAATATACTAATTGGAGCCCTGCTAAGCGTACCATCACTAACAGGTACTCAATAACAAAGTTTAGAATTGATTGTAATGGTTGTAGACGCTGTAGAAGCACATTTGAAGCACCGTCTGCATATGAAGCCGCTCTAATAAATTTTTCTGCATCCAAAAAATTCAAGTTTAATAGTATAGTATTAAGGTGCCTTAAAACGTCTGAGAAGTACGTTTAACAGATAAAATTAACTACAAAAATATTATTGTACTACTATAGTACCTAGTGTCGATCAAAATATACTAATTGGAGCCCTTCTAAGCGTACCATCACTAACAGGTACTCAATAACAAGTTGAGAATTGATTGTAGTGGTTGTAGACGCTGTAGGGGCGCACTTGGAACATCTTTGGCATATGAAGCCGCTCTATTAAATTTTTCTGCATCCAAAAAATTCAAGTTTAATAGTGTAGCATTTAGGTGCCTTAAAACGACTGAAAAGCACGTTTTTCAGAAAAAATGAACTACAGAAAATATTATTGTACTACTATAGTACCTAGTGTCGATTAAAATATAATAATTAGAGCCCTGCTAAACTTAGAAGTTTAGAGTTGATTGTAGCGGTTGTAGACGTTGTAGGGGCGTATTTAAAGCTCCTTTTGCATATGAAGCCGCTCTATTAAATTTTTCTGCATCCAAAAAATTCAAGTGTAGTAGTGTAGTATTAAGGTGCATTAAAACGTCTGAAAAGCACATTTAAAATATAAAATTACCTACAGAAAATATTTTGTACTACTATAGTATCTAGTATCGATCAAAATAAAATAATTGGAGCCCTGCTAAGCGTACCATCACTAACAGGTACTCAATAACAAGCTTAGAATTGATTGTAGTGGTTGTAGACGCTGTAGGGGCGCATCTGGAGCATCTTCTGCATATGAAGCCCCTCTAATAAATTTTTCTGCATCCAAAAAATTCAAGTTCAAATAGTATAGTATTAAGGTGTCTTAAAACGTGTGAGAAGTACGTTTAACAGATAAAATTAACTACAAAAATATTATTGTACTACTATAGTACCTAGTGTCGATCAAAATATACTAATTGGAGCCCTGCTAAGCGTACCATCATTAACAGGTACTCAATAACAAGTTTAGAATTGATTGTAGTGGTTGTAGACGCTGTAGGGGCGCACTTGAAACATCTTTTGCATATGAAGCCGCTCTATTAAATTTTTCTGCATCAAAAAAATTCAAGTTTAATAGTGTAGTATTTAAGTGCTTTAAAACGACTGAAAAGCACGTTTTTCAGATAAAATTAACTACAGAAAATATTATTGTACTTCTATAGTACCTAGTGTCGATTAAAATATAATAATTGGAGCCCTGCTAAGCTTAGAAGTTTAGAGTTGATTGTAGCGGTTGTAGACGTTGTAGTGGCGCATTTGAAGCACCTTCTACATATGAAGCCGCTCTAAGAAAATTTTCTGCATCAAAAAAATTCAAGTTTAATAGTATAGTATTAAGGTGCCTTAAAACGTCTGAGAAGCACGTTTAACAGCTAAAATTAACTACAAAAATATTATTGTACTACTATAGTACCTAGTGTCGATCAAAATATACTAATTGGAGCCCTGCTAAGCGTACCATCACTAACAGGTACTCAATAACAAGTATAGAATTGATTGTAGTGGTTGTAGACGCTGTAGGGGCGCATTTGGAGCACCTTCTGCATATGAAGCCGCTCTATTAAATTTTTCTGCATCCAAAAAATTCAAGTTTAATAGTATAGTATTAAGGTGCCTTAAAACGTCTGAAAAGCACTTTTTTCAAATGAAATTACCTACAGAAAATATTTTGTACTACTATAGTACCTAGTGTCGTTCCAAATATAATAATTTTAGCCCTGCTAATCGTACCAGCATCCAAAAAATTCAAGTTCAATAGTGTAATACTAGCGTGCTTTAAGTCGTCAGAAAAACACGTTTTTCAGTAAAAATTAGCTACAGAAACTATTATTGTACTACTATAGTACCTAGTGTCGATCAAAATATAATAATTAGAGCCCTGCTAAGCGTACCATCAGTAACAGGTACTCAATAACAGGTTTAGAATAGATTATAGTGGTTGTAGACGCTGTAGGGGAACATTTGGAGCACCTTCTGAATATGAAGCCGCTCTAATAAATTTTTCTGCATGCAAAAAATTCAAGTTTAATAGGGTAGTATTTAGGTGCCTCAAAACGTCTGAAAAGCACGTTTAACAGATAAAATTAACTACAAAAAATATTATTGTACTACTATACTACCTGGTGTCGGACAAAATATAATCATAGAAGCCCTGCTAAGCCTACCATCACTAACAGGTACCCAATAACAAGTTTAGAATTGATTGTAGTGGTTGTAGACGCTGTAGGGGCGCACTTGGAACATCTTTTGCATATGAAGCCGCTCTATTAAATTTTTCTGCATCCAAAAAATTCAAGTTTAATAGTGTAGTATTTAGGTGCCTTAAAACGTCTGAAAAGCACGTTTTTCAGATAAAATTGACTACAGAAAATATTATTGTGCTACTATAGTACCTAGTGTCGATCAAAATATAATGATTGGAGTCCTGCTAAGCGTACCATCACTAACAGGTACTCAATAACAAGTTTAGAATTGATTGTAGTGGTCGTAGACGCTGTAGGGGCGCATTTGGAGCATCTTCTGCATATGAAGCCGCTCTAATAAATTTTTCTGTATCCAAAAAATTCAAGTTTAATAGTATAATATTAAGGTGCCTTAAAACCTCTGAGAAGCACGTTTAACAGATAAAATTAACTACAAAAATATTATTGTACTACTATAGTACCTAGTGTCGATCAAAATATACTAATTGGAGCCCTGCTAAGCGTACCATCACTAACAGGTACTCAATAACAAGTTTAGAATTGATTGTAGTGGTTGTAGACGCTGTAGGGGCGCATTTGGAGCATCTTCTGCATATGAAGCCGCTCTAATAAATTTTTCTGCATCCAAAAAATTCAAGTTGGATAGTATAGTATTAAGGTGCCTTAAAACGTCTGAGAAGCACGTTTGACAGATAAAATTAACTACAAAAATATTATTGTACTACTATAGTACCTAGTGTCGATCAAAATATACTAATTGGAGCCCTGCTAAGCGTACCATCACTAACAGGTACTCAATAACAAGTTTAGAATTGATTGTAGTGGTTGTAGACGCTGTAGGGGCGCCTTTGAAGAACCGTCTGCATATGAAGCCGCTCTAATAAATTTTTCTGCATCAAAAATATTCAAGTTTAATAGTATAGTATTAAGGTGCCTTAAAACGTCTGAGAAGCACGTTTAACAGCTAAAATTAACTACAAAAATATTATTGTACTACTATAGTACCTAGTGTCGATCAAAATATACTAATTGGAGCCCTGCTAAGCGTACCATCACTAACAGGTACTCAATAACAAGTATAGAATTGATTGTAGTTGTTGTAGACGCTGTAGGGGCGCATTTGGAGCACCTTCTGCATATGAAGCCGCTCTAATAAATTTTTCTGCATCCAAAAAATTCAAGTTTAATAGTATAGTATTAAGGTGCCTTAAAACGTCTGAGAAGCACGTTTAACAGATAAAATTAACTACAAAAATATTATTGTACTACTATAGTACCTAGTGTCGATCAAAATATACTAATTGGAGCCCTGCTAAGCGTACCATCACTAACAGGTACTCAATAACAAGTATAGAATTGATTGTAGTTGTTGTAGACGCTGTAGGGGCGCATTTGGAGCACCTTCTGCATATGAAGCCGCTCTAATAAATTTTTCTGCATCCAAAAAATTCAAGTTTAATAGTATAGTATTAAGGTGCCTTAAAACGTCTGAGAAGCACGTTTAACAGCTAAAATTAACTACAAAAATATTATTGTACTACTATAGTACCTAGTGTCGATCAAAATATACTAATTGGAGCCCTGCTACGCGTACCTTCACTAACAGGTACTCAATAACAAGTATAGAATTGATTGTAGTGGTTGTAGACGCTGTAGGGGCGCATTTGGAGCACCTTCTGCATATGAAGCCGCTCTATTAAATTTTTCTGCATCCAAAAAATTCAAGTTTAATAGTATAGTATTAAGGTGCCTTAAAACGTCTGAAAAGCACTTTTTTCAAATGAAATTACCTACAGAAAATATTTTGTACTACTATAGTACCTAGTGTCGTTCCAAATATAATAATTTTAGCCCTGCTAATCGTACCAGCATCCAAAAAATTCAAGTTCAATAGTGTAATACTAGCGTGCTTTAAGTCGTCAGAAAAACACGTTTTTCAGTAAAAATTAGCTACAGAAACTATTATTGTACTACTATAGTACCTAGTGTCGATCAAAATATAATAATTAGAGCCCTGCTAAGCGTACCATCAGTAACAGGTACTCAATAACAGGTTTAGAATTGATTATAGTGGTTGTAGACGCTGTAGGGGAGCATTTGGAGCACCTTCTGAATATGAAGCCGCTCTAATAAATTTTTCAGCATAAATATTCAAGTTTAATAGGGTAGTATTTAGGTGCCTCAAAACCTCTGAGAAGCACGTTTAACAGATAAAATTAACTACAAAAGTTTTATTGTACTACTATAGTACCTAGTGTCGATCAAAATATACTAATTGGAGCCCTGCTAAGCGTACCATCACTAACAGGTACTCAATAACAAGTTTAGAATTGATTGTAGTGGTTGTAGACGCTGTAGGGGCGCATTTGGAGCATATTCTGCATATGAAGCCGTTCTAATAAATTTTTCTGCATCCAAAAAATTCAAGTTTAATAGTATAGTATTAAGGTGCCTTAAAATGTCTGAGAAGCACGTTTGACAGATAAAATTAACTACAAAAATATTATTGTACTACTATAGTACCTAGTGTCGATCAAAATATACTAATTGGAGCCCTGCTAAGCGTACCAGGTACTCAATAACAAGTTTAGAATTGATTGTAGTGGTTGTAGACGCTGTAGAAGCACATTTGAAGCACCGTCTGCATATGAAGCCGCTCTAATAAATTTTTCTGCATCAAAAAAATTCAAGTTTAATAGTATAGTATTAAGGTGCCTTAAAACGTCTGAGAAGCACGTTTAACAGATAAAATTAACTACAAAAATATTATTGTACTACTATAGTACCTAGTGTCGATCAAAATATACTAATTGGAGCCCTTCTAAGCGTACCATCACTAACAGGTACTCAATAACAAGTTTAGAATTGATTGTAGTGGTTGTAGACGCTGTAGGGGCGCATTTGGAGCATCTTCTGCATATGAAGCCGCTCTAATAAATTTTTCTGCATCCAAAAAATTCAAGTTTAATAGTATAGTATTAAGGTGCCTTAAAACGTCTGAGAAGTACGTTTAACAGATAAAATTAACTACAAAAATATTATTGTACTACTATAGTACCTAGTGTCGATCAAAATATACTAATTGGAGCCCTTCTAAGCGTACCATCACTAACAGGTACTCAATAACAAGTTGAGAATTGATTGTAGTGGTTGTAGACGCTGTAGGGGCGCACTTGGAACATCTTTGGCATATGAAGCCGCTCTATTAAATTTTTCTGCATCCAAAAAATTCAAGTTTAATAGTGTAGCATTTAGGTGCCTTAAAACGACTGAAAAGCACGTTTTTCAGAAAAAATTAACTACAGAAAATATTATTGTACTACTATAGTACCTAGTGTCGATTAAAATATAATAATTAGAGCCCTGCTAAACTTAGAAGTTTAGAGTTGATTGTAGCGGTTGTAGACGTTGTAGGGGCGTATTTAAAGCTCCTTTTGCATATGAAGCCGCTCTATTAAATTTTTCTGCATCCAAAAAATTCAAGTGTAGTAGTGTAGTATTAAGGTGCATTAAAACGTCTGAAAAGCACATTTAAAATATAAAATTACCTACAGAAAATATTTTGTACTACTATAGTATCTAGTATCGATCAAAATAAAATAATTGGAGCCCTGCTAAGCGTACCATCACTAACAGGTACTCAATAACAAGCTTAGAATTGATTGTAGTGGTTGTAGACGCTGTAGGGGCGCATCTGGAGCATCTTCTGCATATGAAGCCGCTCTAATAAATTTTTCTGCATCCAAAAAATTCAAATTCAAATAGTATAGTATTAAGGTGCCTTAAAACGTGTGAGAAGTACGTTTAACAGATAAAATTAACTACAAAAATATTATTGTACTACTATAGTACCTAGTGTCGATCAAAATATACTAATTGGAGCCCTGCTAAGCGTACCATCATTAACAGGTACTCAATAACAAGTTTAGAATTGATTGTAGTGGTTGTAGACGCTGTAGGGGCGCACTTGGAACATCTTTTGCATATGAAGCCGCTCTATTAAATTTTTCTGCATCAAAAAAATTCAAGTTTAATAGTGTAGTATTTAAGTGCTTTAAAACGACTGAAAAGCACGTTTTTCAGATAAAATTAACTACAGAAAATATTATTGTACTACTATAGTACCTAGTGTCGATCAAAATATACTAATTGGAGCCCTGCTAAGCGTACCATCACTAACAGGTACTCAATAACAAGTATAGAATTGATTGTAGTGGTTGTAGACGCTGTAGGGGCGCATTTGGAGCACCTTCTGCATATGAAGCCGCTCTATTAAATTTTTCTGCATCCAAAAAATTCAAGTTTAATAGTATAGTATTAAGGTGCCTTAAAACGTCTGAAAAGCACTTTTTTCAAATGAAATTACCTACAGAAAATATTTTGTACTACTATAGTACCTAGTGTCGTTCCAAATATAATAATTTTTGCCCTGCTAATCGTACCAGCATCCAAAAAATTCAAGTTCAATAGTGTAATACTAGCGTGCTTTAAGTCGTCAGAAAAACACGTTTTTCAGTAAAAATTAGCTACAGAAACTATTATTGTACTACTATAGTACCTAGTGTCGATCAAAATATAATAATTAGAGCCCTGCTAAGCGTACCATCAGTAACAGGTACTCAATAACAGGTTTAGAATTGATTATAGTGGTTGTAGACGCTGTAGGGGAGCATTTGGAGCACCTTCTGAATATGAAGCCGCTCTAATAAATTTTTCTGCATCCAAAAAATTCAAGTTTAATAGTGTAGTATTTAGGTGCCTTAAAACGTCTGAAAAGCACGTTTTTCAGATAAAATTGACTACAGAAAATATTATTGTGCTACTATAGTACCTAGTGTCGATCAAAATATAATGATTGGAGTCCTGCTAAGCGTACCATCACTAACAGGTACTCAATAACAAGTTTAGAATTGATTGTAGTGGTTGTAGACGCTGTAGGGGCGCATTTGGAGCATCTTCTGCATATGAAGCCGCTCTAATAAATTTTTCTGTATCCAAAAAATTCAAGTTTAATAGTATAATATTTAGGTGCCTTAAAACCTCTGAGAAGCACGTTTAACAGATAAAATTAACTACAAAAATATTATTGTACTACTATAGTACCTAGTGTCGATCAAAATATACTAATTGGAGCCCTGCTAAGCGTACCATCACTAACAGGTACTCAATAACAAGTTTAGACTTGATTGTAGTGGTTGTAGACGCTGTAGGGGCGCATTTGGAGCATCTTCTGCATATGAAGCCGCTCTAATAAATTTTTCTGCATCCAAAAAATTCAAGTTTAATAGTATAGTATTAAGGTGCCTTAAAACGTCTGAGAAGCACGTTTGACAGATAAAATTAACTACAAAAATATTATTGTACTACTATAGTACCTAGTGTCGATCGAAATATAATAATTGGAGCCCTGCTAAGCGTACCATCACTAACAGGTACTCAATAACAAGTTTAGAATTGATTGTAGTGGTTGTAGACGCTGTAGAAGCGCATTTGAAGCACCGTCTGCATATGAAGCCGCTCTAATAAATTTTTCTGCATCCAAAAAATTCAAGTTTAATAGTATAGTATTAAGGTGCCTTAAAACGTCTGAGAAGCACGTTTAACAGATAAAATTAACTACAAAAATATTATTGTACTACTATAGTACCTAGTGTCGATCAAAATATACTAATTGGAGCCCTGCTAAGCGTACCATCACTAACAGGTACTCAATAACAAGTATAGAATTGATTGTAGTGGTTGTAGACGCTGTAGGGGCGCATTTGGAGCACCGTCTGCATATGAAGCCGCTCTAATAAATTTTTCTGCATCCAAAAAATTCAAGTTTAATAGTATAGTATTAAGGTGCCTTAAAACGTCTGAGAAGCACGTTTAACAGATAAAATTAACTACAAAAATATTATTGTACTACTATAGTACCTAGTGTCGATCAAAATATACTAATTGGAGCCCTGCTAAGCGTACCATCACTAACAGGTACTCAATAACAAGTTTAGAATTGATTGTAGTGGTTGTAGACGCTGTAGGGGCGCATTTGGAGCAGCTTCTGCATATGAAGCCGCTCTAATAAAATTTTCTGCATCAAAAAAATTCAAGTTTAATAGTATAGTATTAAGGTGCCTTAAAACGTCTGAGAAGCACGTTTAACAGATAAAATTAACTACAAAAATATTATTGTACTACTATAGTACCTAGTGTCGATCAAACTATACTAATTGGAGCCCTGCTAAGCGTACCATCACTAACAGGTACTCAATAACAAGTATAGAATTGATTGTAGTGGTTGTAGACGCTGTAGGGGCGCATTTGGAGCACCTTCTGCATATGAAGCCGCTCTAATAAAATTTTCTGCATCAAAAAATTTCAAGTTTAATAGTATAGTATTAAGGTGCCTTAAAACGTCTGAGAAGCACGTTTAACAGCTAAAATTAACTTCAAAAATATTATTGTACTACTATAGTACCTAGTGTCGATCAAAATATACTAATTGGAGCCCTGCTAAGCGTACCATCACTAACAGGTACTCAATAACAAGTATAGAATTGATTGTAGTGGTTGTAGACGCTGTAGGGGCGCATTTGGAGCACCTTCTGCATATGAAGCCGCTCTAATAAATTTTTCTGCATCCAAAAAATTCAAGTTTAATAGTATAGTATTAAGGTGCCTTAAAACGTCTGAGAAGCACGTTTAACAGATAAAATTAACTACAAAAATATTATTGTACTACTATAGTACCTAGTGTCGATCAAAATATACTAATTGGAGCCCTGCTAAGCGTACCATCACTAACAGGTACTCAATAACAAGTTTAGAATTGATTGTAGTGGTTGTAGACACTGTAGGGGCGCATTTGGAGCACCTTCTGCATATGAAGCCGCTCTAATAAAATTTTCTGCATCAAAAAAATTCAAGTTTAATAGTATAGTATTAAGGTGCCTTAAAACGTCTGAGAAGCACGTTTAACAGCTAAAATTAACTACAAAAATATTATTGTACTACTATAGTACCTAGTGTCGATCAAAATATACTAATTGGAGCCCTGCTAAGCGTACCATCACTAACAGGTACTCAATAACAAGTATAGAATTGATTGTAGTGGTTGTAGACGCTGTAGGGGCGCATTTGGAGCACCTTCTGCATATGAAGCCGCTCTATTAAATTTTTCTGCATCCAAAAAATTCAAGTTTAATAGTATAGTATTAAGGTGTCTTAAAACGTCTGAGAAGCACGTTTAACAGATAAAATTAACTACAAATTTATTATTGTACTACTATAGTACCTAGTGTCGATCAAAATATACTAATTGGAGCCCTGCTAAGCGTACCATCACTAACAGGTACTCAATAACAAGTATAGAATTGATTGTAGTGGTTGTAGACGCTGTAGTGGCGCATTTGAAGCACCTTCTACATATGCAGCCGCTCTAATAGAATTTTCTGCATCAAAAAAATTCAAGTTTAATGGTATAGTATTAAGGTGCCTTAAAACGTCTGAGAAGCACGTTTAACAGATAAAATTAACTACAAAAATATTATTGTACTACTATAGTACCTAGTGTCTATCAAAATATACTAATTGGAGCCCTTCTAAGCGTACCATCACTAACAGGTACTCAATAACAAGTTTAGAATTGATTGTAGTGGTTGTAGACGCTGTAGGGGCGCATTTGGAGCATCTTCTGCATATAAAGCCGCTCTAATAAATTTTTCTGCATCCAAAAAATTCAAGTTTAATAGTATAGTATTAAGGTGCCTTAAAACGTCTGAGAAGTACGTTTAACAGATAAAATTAACTACAAAAATATTATTGTACTACTATAGTACCTAGTGTCGATCAAAATATACTAATTGGAGCCCTTCTAAGCGTACCATCACTAACAGGTACTCAATAACAAGTTGAGAATTGATTGTAGTGGTTGTAGACGCTGTAGGGGCGCACTTGGAACATCTTTGGCATATGAAGCCGCTCTATTAAATTTTTCTGCATCCAAAAAATTCAAGTTTAATAGTGTAGCATTTAGGTGCCTTAAAACGACTGAAAAGCACGTTTTTCAGAAAAAATTAACTACAGAAAATATTATTGTACTACTATAGTACCTAGTGTCGATTAAAATATAATAATTAGAGCCCTGCTAAACTTAGAAGTTTAGAGTTGATTGTAGCGGTTGTAGACGTTGTAGGGGCGTATTTAAAGCTCCTTTTGCATATGAAGCCGCTCTATTAAATTTTTCTGCATCCAAAAAATTCAAGTGTAGTAGTGTAGTATTAAGGTGCATTAAAACGTCTGAAAAGCACATTTAAAATATAAAATTACCTACAGAAAATATTTTGTACTACTATAGTATCTAGTATCGATCAAAATAAAATAATTGGAGCCCTGCTAAGCGTACCATCACTAACAGGTACTCAATAACAAGCTTAGAATTGATTGTAGTGGTTGTAGACGCTGTAGGGGCGCATCTGGAGCATCTTCTGCATATGAAGCCGCTCTAATAAATTTTTCTGCATCCAAAAAATTCAAATTCAAATAGTATAGTATTAAGGTGCCTTAAAACGTGTGAGAAGTACGTTTAACAGATAAAATTAACTACAAAAATATTATTGTACTACTATAGTACCTAGTGTCGATCAAAATATACTAATTGGAGCCCTGCTAAGCGTACCATCATTAACAGGTACTCAATAACAAGTTTAGAATTGATTGTAGTGGTTGTAGACGCTGTAGGGGCGCACTTGGAACATCTTTTGCATATGAAGCCGCTCTATTAAATTTTTCTGCATCAAAAAAATTCAAGTTTAATAGTGTAGTATTTAAGTGCTTTAAAACGACTGAAAAGCACGTTTTTCAGATAAAATTAACTACAGAAAATATTATTGTACTACTATAGTACCTAGTGTCGATCAAAATATACTAATTGGAGCCCTGCTAAGCGTACCATCACTAACAGGTACTCAATAACAAGTATAGAATTGATTGTAGTGGTTGTAGACGCTGTAGGGGCGCATTTGGAGCACCTTCTGCATATGAAGCCGCTCTATTAAATTTTTCTGCATCCAAAAAATTCAAGTTTAATAGTATAGTATTAAGGTGCCTTAAAACGTCTGAAAAGCACTTTTTTCAAATGAAATTACCTACAGAAAATATTTTGTACTACTATAGTACCTAGTGTCGTTCCAAATATAATAATTTTAGCCCTGCTAATCGTACCAGCATCCAAAAAATTCAAGTTCAATAGTGTAATACTAGCGTGCTTTAAGTCGTCAGAAAAACACGTTTTTCAGTAAAAATTAGCTACAGAAACTATTATTGTACTACTATAGTACCTAGTGTCGATCAAAATATAATAATTAGAGCCCTGCTAAGCGTACCATCAGTAACAGGTACTCAATAACAGGTTTAGAATTGATTATAGTGGTTGTAGACGCTGTAGGGGAGCATTTGGAGCACCTTCTGAATATGAAGCCGCTCTAATAAATTTTTCTGCATCCAAAAAATTCAAGTTTAATAGTGTAGTATTTAGGTGCCTTAAAACGTCTGAAAAGCACGTTTTTCAGGTAAAATTGACTACAGAAAATATTATTGTGCTACTATAGTACCTAGTGTCGATCAAAATATAATGATTGGAGTCCTGCTAAGCGTACCATCACTAACAGGTACTCAATAACAAGTTTAGAATTGATTGTAGTGGTTGTAGACGCTGTAGGGGCGCATTTGGAGCATCTTCTGCATATGAAGCCGCTCTAATAAATTTTTCTGTATCCAAAAAATTCAAGTTTAATAGTATAATATTTAGGTGCCTTAAAACCTCTGAGAAGCACGTTTAACAGATAAAATTAACTACAAAAATATTATTGTACTACTATAGTACCTAGTGTCGATCAAAATATACTAATTGGAGCCCTGCTAAGCGTACCATCACTAACAGGTACTCAATAACAAGTTTAGACTTGATTGTAGTGGTTGTAGACGCTGTAGGGGCGCATTTGGAGCATCTTCTGCATATGAAGCCGCTCTAATAAATTTTTCTGCATCCAAAAAATTCAAGTTTAATAGTATAGTATTAAGGTGCCTTAAAACGACTGAGAAGCACGTTTGACAGATAAAATTAACTACAAAAATATTATTGTACTACTATAGTACCTAGTGTCGATCGAAATATAATAATTGGAGCCCTGCTAAGCGTACCATCACTAACAGGTACTCAATAACAAGTTTAGAATTGATTGTAGTGGTTGTAGACGCTGTAGAAGCGCATTTGAAGCACCGTCTGCATATGAAGCCGCTCTAATAAATTTTTCTGCATCCAAAAAATTCAAGTTTAATAGTATAGTATTAAGGTGCCTTAAAACGTCTGAGAAGCACGTTTAACAGATAAAATTAACTACAAAAATATTATTGTACTACTATAGTACCTAGTGTCGATCAAACTATACTAATTGGAGCCCTGCTAAGCGTACCATCACTAACAGGTACTCAATAACAAGTATAGAATTGATTGTAGTGGTTGTAGACGCTGTAGGGGCGCATTTGGAGCACCTTCTGCATATGAAGCCGCTCTAATAAAATTTTCTGCATCAAAAAAATTCAAGTTTAATAGTATAGTATTAAGGTGCCTTAAAACGTCTGAGAAGCACGTTTAACAGCTAAAATTAACTTCAAAAATATTATTGTACTACTATAGTACCTAGTGTCGATCAAAATATACTAATTGGAGCCCTGCTAAGCGTACCATCACTAACAGGTACTCAATAACAAGTATAGAATTGATTGTAGTGGTTGTAGACGCTGTAGGGGCGCATTTGGAGCACCGTCTGCATATGAAGCCGCTCTAATAAATTTTTCTGCATCCAAAAAATTCAAGTTTAATAGTATAGTATTAAGGTGCCTTAAAACGTCTGAGAAGCACGTTTAACAGATAAAATTAACTACAAAAATATTATTGTACTACTATAGTACCTAGTGTCGATCAAAATATACTAATTGGAGCCCTGCTAAGCGTACCATCACTAACAGGTACTCAATAACAAGTTTAGAATTGATTGTAGTGGTTGTAGACGCTGTAGGGGCGCATTTGGAGCACCTTCTGCATATGAAGCCGCTCTAATAAAATTTTCTGCATCAAAAAAATTCAAGTTTAATAGTATAGTATTAAGGTGCCTTAAAACGTCTGAGAAGCACGTTTAACAGCTAAAATTAACTACAAAAATATTATTGTACTACTATAGTACCTAGTGTCGATCAAAATATACTAATTGGAGCCCTGCTAAGCGTACCATCACTAACAGGTACACAATAACAAGTATAGAATTGATTGTAGTGGTTGTAGACGCTGTAGGGGCGCATTTGGAGCACCTTCTGCATATGAAGCCGCTCTATTAAATTTTTCTGCATCCAAAAAATTCAAGTTTAATAGTATAGTATTAAGGTGTCTTAAAACGTCTGAGAAGCACGTTTAACAGATAAAATTAACTACAAATTTATTATTGTACTACTATAGTACCTAGTGTCGATCAAAATATACTAATTGGAGCCCTGCTAAGCGTACCATCACTAACAGGTACTCAATAACAAGTATAGAATTGATTGTAGTGGTTGTAGACGCTGTAGTGGCGCATTTGAAGCACCTTCTACATATGCAGCCGCTCTAATAGAATTTTCTGCATCAAAAAAATTCAAGTTTAATAGTATAGTATTAAGGTGCCTTAAAACGTCTGAGAAGCACGTTTAACAGATAAAATTAACTACAAAAATATTATTGTACTACTATAGTACCTAGTGTCGATCAAAATATACTAATTGGAGCCCTTCTAAGCGTACCATCACTAACAGGTACTCAATAACAAGTTTAGAATTGATTGTAGTGGTTGTAGACGCTGTAGGGGCGCATTTGGAGCATCTTCTGCATATGAAGCCGCTCTAATAAATTTTTCTGCATCCAAAAAATTCAAGTTTAATAGTATAGTATTAAGGTGCCTTAAAACGTCTGAGAAGTACGTTTAACAGATAAAATTAACTACAAAAATATTATTGTACTACTATAGTACCTAGTGTCGATCAAAATATACTAATTGGAGCCCTTCTAAGCGTACCATCACTAACAGGTACTCAATAACAAGTTGAGAATTGATTGTAGTGGTTGTAGACGCTGTAGGGGCGCACTTGGAACATCTTTGGCATATGAAGCCGCTCTATTAAATTTTTCTGCATCCAAAAAATTCAAGTTTAATAGTGTAGCATTTAGGTGCCTTAAAACGACTGAAAAGCACGTTTTTCAGAAAAAATTAACTACAGAAAATATTATTGTACTACTATAGTACCTAGTGTCGATTAAAATATAATAATTAGAGCCCTGCTAAACTTAGAAGTTTAGAGTTGATTGTAGCGGTTGTAGACGTTGTAGGGGCGTATTTAAAGCTCCTTTTGCATATGAAGCCGCTCTATTAAATTTTTCTGCATCCAAAAAATTCAAGTGTAGTAGTGTAGTATTAAGGTGCATTAAAACGTCTGAAAAGCACATTTAAAATATAAAATTACCTACAGAAAATATTTTGTACTACTATAGTATCTAGTATCGATCAAAATAAAATAATTGGAGCCCTGCTAAGCGTACCATCACTAACAGGTACTCAATAACAAGCTTAGAATTGATTGTAGTGGTTGTAGACGCTGTAGGGGCGCATCTGGAGCATCTTCTGCATATGAAGCCGCTCTAATAAATTTTTCTGCATCCAAAAAATTCAAATTCAAATAGTATAGTATTAAGGTGCCTTAAAACGTGTGAGAAGTACGTTTAACAGATAAAATTAACTACAAAAATATTATTGTACTACTATAGTACCTAGTGTCGATCAAAATATACTAATTGGAGCCCTGCTAAGCGTACCATCACTAACAGGATGGGCGCACTTGGAACATCTTTTGCATATGAAGCCGCTCTATTAAATTTTTCTGCATCAAAAAAATTCAAGTTTAATAGTGTAGTATTTAAGTGCTTTAAAACGACTGAAAAGCACGTTTTTCAGATAAAATTAACTACAGAAAATATTATTGTACTACTATAGTACCTAGTGTCGATCAAAATATACTAATTGGAGCCCTGCTAAGCGTACCATCACTAACAGGTACTCAATAACAAGTATAGAATTGATTGTAGTGGTTGTAGACGCTGTAGGGGCGCATTTGGAGCACCTTCTGCATATGAAGCCGCTCTATTAAATTTTTCTGCATCCAAAAAATTCAAGTTTAATAGTATAGTATTAAGGTGCCTTAAAACGTCTGAAAAGCACTTTTTTCAAATGAAATTACCTACAGAAAATATTTTGTACTACTATAGTACCTAGTGTCGTTCCAAATATAATAATTTTAGCCCTGCTAATCGTACCAGCATCCAAAAAATTCAAGTTCAATAGTGTAATACTAGCGTGCTTTAAGTCGTCAGAAAAACACGTTTTTCAGTAAAAATTAGCTACAGAAACTATTATTGTACTACTATAGTACCTAGTGTCGATCAAAATATAATAATTAGAGCCCTGCTAAGCGTACCATCAGTAACAGGTACTCAATAACAGGTTTAGAATTGATTATAGTGGTTGTAGACGCTGTAGGGGAGCATTTGGAGCACCTTCTGAATATGAAGCCGCTCTAATAAATTTTTCTGCATCCAAAAAATTCAAGTTTAATAGTGTAGTATTTAGGTGCCTTAAAACGTCTGAAAAGCACGTTTTTCAGATAAAATTGACTACAGAAAATATTATTGTGCTACTATAGTACCTAGTGTCGATCTAAATATAATGATTGGAGTCCTGCTAAGCGTACCATCACTAACAGGTACTCAATAACAAGTTTAGAATTGATTGTAGTGGTTGTAGACGCTGTAGGGGCGCATTTGGAGCATCTTCTGCATATGAAGCCGCTCTAATAAATTTTTCTGCATCCAAAAAATTCAAGTTTAATAGTATAGTATTAAGGTGCCTTAAAACGTCTGAGAAGCACGTTTGACAGATAAAATTAACTACAAAAATATTATTGTACTACTATAGTACCTAGTGTCGATCAAAATATACTAATTGGAGCCCTTCTAAGCGTACCATCACTAACAGGTACTCAATAACAAGTTGAGAATTGATTGTAGTGGTTGTAGACGCTGTAGGGGCGCACTTGGAACATCTTTGGCATATGAAGCCGCTCTATTAAATTTTTCTGCATCCAAAAAATTCAAGTTTAATAGTGTAGCATTTAGGTGCCTTAAAACGACTGAAAAGCACGTTTTTCAGAAAAAATTAACTACAGAAAATATTATTGTACTACTATAGTACCTAGTGTCGATTAAAATATAATAATTAGAGCCCTGCTAAACTTAGAAGTTTAGAGTTGATTGTAGCGGTTGTAGACGTTGTAGGGGCGTATTTAAAGCTCCTTTTGCATATGAAGCCGCTCTATTAAATTTTTCTGCATCCAAAAAATTCAAGTGTAGTAGTGTAGTATTAAGGTGCATTAAAACGTCTGAAAAGCACATTTAAAATATAAAATTACCTACAGAAAATATTTTGTACTACTATAGTATCTAGTATCGATCAAAATAAAATAATTGGAGCCCTGCTAAGCGTACCATCACTAACAGGTACTCAATAACAAGCTTAGAATTGATTGTAGTGGTTGTAGACGCTGTAGGGGCGCATCTGGAGCATCTTCTGCATATGAAGCCGCTCTAATAAATTTTTCTGCATCCAAAAAATTCAAATTCAAATAGTATAGTATTAAGGTGCCTTAAAACGTGTGAGAAGTACGTTTAACAGATAAAATTAACTACAAAAATATTATTGTACTACTATAGTACCTAGTGTCGATCAAAATATACTAATTGGAGCCCTGCTAAGCGTACCATCACTAACAGGATGGGCGCACTTGGAACATCTTTTGCATATGAAGCCGCTCTATTAAATTTTTCTGCATCAAAAAAATTCAAGTTTAATAGTGTAGTATTTAAGTGCTTTAAAACGACTGAAAAGCACGTTTTTCAGATAAAATTAACTACAGAAAATATTATTGTACTACTATAGTACCTAGTGTCGATCAAAATATACTAATTGGAGCCCTGCTAAGCGTACCATCACTAACAGGTACTCAATAACAAGTATAGAATTGATTGTAGTGGTTGTAGACGCTGTAGGGGCGCATTTGGAGCACCTTCTGCATATGAAGCCGCTCTATTAAATTTTTCTGCATCCAAAAAATTCAAGTTTAATAGTATAGTATTAAGGTGCCTTAAAACGTCTGAAAAGCACTTTTTTCAAATGAAATTACCTACAGAAAATATTTTGTACTACTATAGTACCTAGTGTCGTTCCAAATATAATAATTTTAGCCCTGCTAATCGTACCAGCATCCAAAAAATTCAAGTTCAATAGTGTAATACTAGCGTGCTTTAAGTCGTCAGAAAAACACGTTTTTCAGTAAAAATTAGCTACAGAAACTATTATTGTACTACTATAGTACCTAGTGTCGATCAAAATATAATAATTAGAGCCCTGCTAAGCGTACCATCAGTAACAGGTACTCAATAACAGGTTTAGAATTGATTATAGTGGTTGTAGACGCTGTAGGGGAGCATTTGGAGCACCTTCTGAATATGAAGCCGCTCTAATAAATTTTTCTGCATCCAAAAAATTCAAGTTTAATAGTGTAGTATTTAGGTGCCTTAAAACGTCTGAAAAGCACGTTTTTCAGATAAAATTGACTACAGAAAATATTATTGTGCTACTATAGTACCTAGTGTCGATCTAAATATAATGATTGGAGTCCTGCTAAGCGTACCATCACTAACAGGTACTCAATAACAAGTTTAGAATTGATTGTAGTGGTTGTAGACGCTGTAGGGGCGCATTTGGAGCATCTTCTGCATATGAAGCCGCTCTAATAAATTTTTCTGCATCCAAAAAATTCAAGTTTAATAGTATAGTATTAAGGTGCCTTAAAACGTCTGAGAAGCACGTTTGACAGATAAAATTAACTACAAAAATATTATTGTACTACTATAGTACCTAGTGTCGATCAAAATATACTAATTGGAGCCCTGCTAAGCGTACCATCACTAACAGGTACTCAATAACAAGTTTAGAATTGATTGTAGTGGTTGTAGACGCTGTAGAAGCGCATTTGAAGCACCGTCTGCATATGAAGCCGCTCTAATAAATTTTTCTGCATCCAAAAAATTCAAGTTTAATAGTATAGTATTAAGGTGCCTTAAAACGTTTGAGAAGCACGTTTAACAGATAAAATTAACTACAAAAATATTATTGTACTACTATAGTACCTAGTGTCGATCAAACTATACTAATTGGAGCCCTGCTAAGCGTACCATCACTAACAGGTACTCAATAACAAGTATAGAATTGATTGTAGTGGTTGTAGACGCTGTAGGGGCGCATTTGGAGCACCTTCTGCATATGAAGCCGCTCTAATAAAATTTTCTGCATCAAAAAAATTCAAGTTTAATAGTATAGTATTAAGGTGCCTTAAAACGTCTGAGAAGGACGTTTAACAGCTAAAATTAACTTCAAAAATATTATTGTACTACTATAGTACCTAGTGTCGATCAAAATATACTAATTGGAGCCCTGCTAAGCGTACCATCACTAACAGGTACTCAATAACAAGTATAGAATTGATTGTAGTGGTTGTAGACGCTGTAGGGGCGCATTTGGAGCACCGTCTGCATATGAAGCCGCTCTAATAAATTTTTCTGCATCCAAAAAATTCAAGTTTAATAGTATAGTATTAAGGTGCCTTAAAACGTCTGAGAAGCACGTTTAACAGATAAAATTAACTACAAAAATATTATTGTACTACTATAGTACCTAGTGTCGATCAAAATATACTAATTGGAGCCCTGCTAAGCGTACCATCACTATCAGGTACTCAATAACAAGTTTAGAATTGATTGTAGTGGTTGTAGACGCTGTAGGGGCGCATTTGGAGCACCTTCTGCATATGAAGCCGCTCTAATAAAATTTTCTGCATCAAAAAAATTTAAGTTTAATAGTATAGTATTAAGGTGCCTTAAAACGTCTGAGAAGCACGTTTAACAGCTAAAATTAACTACAAAAATATTATTGTACTACTATAGTACCTAGTGTCGATCAAAATATACTAATTGGAGCCCTGCTAAGCGTACCATCACTAACAGGTACTCAATAACAAGTATAGAATTGATTGTAGTGGTTGTAGACGCTGTAGGGGCGCATTTGGAGCACCTTCTGCATATGAAGCCGCTCTATTAAATTTTTCTGCATCCAAAAAATTCAAGTTTAATAGTATAGTATTAAGGTGTCTTAAAACGTCTGAGAAGCACGTTTAACAGATAAAATTAACTACAAATTTATTATTGTACTACTATAGTACCTAGTGTCGATCAAAATATACTAATTGGAGCCCTGCTAAGCGTACCATCACTAACAGGTACTCAATAACAAGTATAGAATTGATTGTAGTGGTTGTAGACGCTGTAGTGGCGCATTTGAAGCACCTTCTACATATGCAGCCGCTCTAATAGAATTTTCTGCATCAAAAAAATTCAAGTTTAATAGTATAGTATTAAGGTGCCTTAAAACGTCTGAGAAGCACGTTTAACAGATAAAATTAACTACAAAAATATTATTGTACTACTATAGTACCTAGTGTCGATCAAAATATACTAATTGGAGCCCTTCTAAGCGTACCATCACTAACAGGTACTCAATAACAAGTTTAGAATTGATTGTAGTGGTTGTAGACGCTGTAGGGGCGCATTTGGAGCATCTTCTGCATATGAAGCCGCTCTAATAAATTTTTCTGCATCCAAAAAATTCAAGTTTAATAGTATAGTATTAAGGTGCCTTAAAACGTCTGAGAAGTACGTTTAACAGATAAAATTAACTACAAAAATATTATTGTACTACTATAGTACCTAGTGTCGATCAAAATATACTAATTGGAGCCCTTCTAAGCGTACCATCACTAACAGGTACTCAATAACAAGTTGAGAATTGATTGTAGTGGTTGTAGACGCTGTAGGGGCGCACTTGGAACATCTTTGGCATATGAAGCCGCTCTATTAAATTTTTCTGCATCCAAAAAATTCAAGTTTAATAGTGTAGCATTTAGGTGCCTTAAAACGACTGAAAAGCACGTTTTTCAGAAAAAATTAACTACAGAAAATATTATTGTACTACTATAGTACCTAGTGTCGATTAAAATATAATAATTAGAGCCCTGCTAAACTTAGAAGTTTAGAGTTGATTGTAGCGGTTGTAGACGTTGTAGGGGCGTATTTAAAGCTCCTTTTGCATATGAAGCCGCTCTATTAAATTTTTCTGCATCCAAAAAATTCAAGTGTAGTAGTGTAGTATTAAGGTGCATTAAAACGTCTGAAAAGCACATTTAAAATATAAAATTACCTACAGAAAATATTTTGTACTACTATAGTATCTAGTATCGATCAAAATAAAATAATTGGAGCCCTGCTAAGCGTACCATCACTAACAGGTACTCAATAACAAGCTTAGAATTGATTGTAGTGGTTGTAGACGCTGTAGGGGCGCATCTGGAGCATCTTCTGCATATGAAGCCGCTCTAATAAATTTTTCTGCATCCAAAAAATTCAAATTCAAATAGTATAGTATTAAGGTGCCTTAAAACGTGTGAGAAGTACGTTTAACAGATAAAATTAACTACAAAAATATTATTGTACTACTATAGTACCTAGTGTCGATCAAAATATACTAATTGGAGCCCTGCTAAGCGTACCATCATTAACAGGTACTCAATAACAAGTTTAGAATTGATTGTAGTGGTTGTAGACGCTGTAGGGGCGCACTTGGAACATCTTTTGCATATGAAGCCGCTCTATTAAATTTTTCTGCATCAAAAAAATTCAAGTTTAATAGTGTAGTATTTAAGTGCTTTAAAACGACTGAAAAGCACGTTTTTCAGATAAAATTAACTACAGAAAATATTATTGTACTACTATAGTACCTAGTGTCGATCAAAATATACTAATTGGAGCCCTGCTAAGCGTACCATCACTAACAGGTACTCAATAACAAGTATAGAATTGATTGTAGTGGTTGTAGACGCTGTAGGGGCGCATTTGGAGCACCTTCTGCATATGAAGCCGCTCTATTAAATTTTTCTGCATCCAAAAAATTCAAGTTTAATAGTATAGTATTAAGGTGCCTTAAAACGTCTGAAAAGCACTTTTTTCAAATGAAATTACCTACAGAAAATATTTTGTACTACTATAGTACCTAGTGTCGTTCCAAATATAATAATTTTAGCCCTGCTAATCGTACCAGCATCCAAAAAATTCAAGTTCAATAGTGTAATACTAGCGTGCTTTAAGTCGTCAGAAAAACACGTTTTTCAGTAAAAATTAGCTACAGAAACTATTATTGTACTACTATAGTACCTAGTGTCGATCAAAATATAATAATTAGAGCCCTGCTAAGCGTACCATCAGTAACAGGTACTCAATAACAGGTTTAGAATTGATTATAGTGGTTGTAGACGCTGTAGGGGAGCATTTGGAGCACCTTCTGAATATGAAGCCGCTCTAATAAATTTTTCTGCATCCAAAAAATTCAAGTTTAATAGTGTAGTATTTAGGTGCCTTAAAACGTCTGAAAAGCACGTTTTTCAGATAAAATTGACTACAGAAAATATTATTGTGCTACTATAGTACCTAGTGTCGATCAAAATATAATGATTGGAGTCCTGCTAAGCGTACCATCACTAACAGGTACTCAATAACAAGTTTAGAATTGATTGTAGTGGTTGTAGACGCTGTAGGGGCGCATTTGGAGCATCTTCTGCATATGAAGCCGCTCTAATAAATTTTTCTGTATCCAAAAAATTCAAGTTTAATAGTATAATATTTAGGTGCCTTAAAACCTCTGAGAAGCACGTTTAACAGATAAAATTAACTACAAAAATATTATTGTACTACTATAGTACCTAGTGTCGATCAAAATATACTAATTGGAGCCCTGCTAAGCGTACCATCACTAACAGGTACTCAATAACAAGTTTAGACTTGATTGTAGTGGTTGTAGACGCTGTAGGGGCGCATTTGGAGCATCTTCTGCATATGAAGCCGCTCTAATAAATTTTTCTGCATCCAAAAAATTCAAGTTTAATAGTATAGTATTAAGGTGCCTTAAAACGTCTGAGAAGCACGTTTGACAGATAAAATTAACTACAAAAATATTATTGTACTACTATAGTACCTAGTGTCGATCGAAATATAATAATTGGAGCCCTGCTAAGCGTACCATCACTAACAGGTACTCAATAACAAGTTTAGAATTGATTGTAGTGGTTGTAGACGCTGTAGAAGCGCATTTGAAGCACCGTCTGCATATGAAGCCGCTCTAATAAATTTTTCTGCATCCAAAAAATTCAAGTTTAATAGTATAGTATTAAGGTGCCTTAAAACGTCTGAGAAGCACGTTTAACAGATAAAATTAACTACAAAAATATTATTGTACTACTATAGTACCTAGTGTCGATCAAACTATACTAATTGGAGCCCTGCTAAGCGTACCATCACTAACAGGTACTCAATAACAAGTATAGAATTGATTGTAGTGGTTGTAGACGCTGTAGGGGCGCATTTGGAGCACCTTCTGCATATGAAGCCGCTCTAATAAAATTTTCTGCATCAAAAAAATTCAAGTTTAATAGTATAGTATTAAGGTGCCTTAAAACGTCTGAGAAGCACGTTTAACAGCTAAAATTAACTTCAAAAATATTATTGTACTACTATAGTACCTAGTGTCGATCAAAATATACTAATTGGAGCCCTGCTAAGCGTACCATCACTAACAGGTACTCAATAACAAGTATAGAATTGATTGTAGTGGTTGTAGACGCTGTAGGGGCGCATTTGGAGCACCGTCTGCATATGAAGCCGCTCTAATAAATTTTTCTGCATCCAAAAAATTCAAGTTTAATAGTATAGTATTAAGGTGCCTTAAAACGTCTGAGAAGCACGTTTAACAGATAAAATTAACTACAAAAATATTATTGTACTACTATAGTACCTAGTGTCGATCAAAATATACTAATTGGAGCCCTGCTAAGCGTACCATCACTAACAGGTACTCAATAACAAGTTTAGAATTGATTGTAGTGGTTGTAGACGCTGTAGGGGCGCATTTGGAGCACCTTCTGCATATGAAGCCGCTCTAATAAAATTTTCTGCATCAAAAAAATTCAAGTTTAATAGTATAGTATTAAGGTGCCTTAAAACGTCTGAGAAGCACGTTTAACAGATAAAATTAACTACAAAAATATTATTGTACTACTATAGTACCTAGTGTCGATCAAACTATACTAATTGGAGCCCTGCTAAGCGTACCATCACTAACAGGTACTCAATAACAAGTATAGAATTGATTGTAGTGGTTGTAGACGCTGTAGGGGCGCATTTGGAGCACCTTCTGCATATGAAGCCGCTCTAATAAAATTTTCTGCATCAAAAAAATTCAAGTTTAATAGTATAGTATTAAGGTGCCTTAAAACGTCTGAGAAGCACGTTTAACAGCTAAAATTAACTTCAAAAATATTACTGTACTACTATAGTACCTAGTGTCGATCAAAATATACTAATTGGAGCCCTGCTAAGCGTACCATCACTAACAGGTACTCAATAACAAGTATAGAATTGATTGTAGTGGTTGTAGACGCTGTAGGGGCGCATTTGGAGCACCGTCTGCATATGAAGCCGCTCTAATAAATTTTTCTGCATCCAAAAAATTCAAGTTTAATAGTATAGTATTAAGGTGCCTTAAAACGTCTGAGAAGCACGTTTAACAGATAAAATTAACTACAAAAATATTATTGTACTACTATAGTACCTAGTGTCGATCAAAATATACTAATTGGAGCCCTGCTAAGCGTACCATCACTAACAGGTACTCAATAACAAGTTTAGAATTGATTGTAGTGGTTGTAGACGCTGTAGGGGCGCATTTGGAGCACCTTCTGCATATGAAGCCGCTCTAATAAAATTTTCTGCATCAAAAAAATTCAAGTTTAATAGTATAGTATTAAGGTGCCTTAAAACGTCCGAGAAGCACGTTTAACAGCTAAAATTAACTACAAAAATATTATTGTACTACTATAGTACCTAGTGTCGATCAAAATATACTAATTGGAGCCCTGCTAAGCGTACCATCACTAACAGGTACTCAATAACAAGTATAGAATTGATTGTAGTGGTTGTAGACGCTGTAGGGGCGCATTTGGAGCACCTTCTGCATATGAAGCCGCTCTATTAAATTTTTCTGCATCCAAAAAATTCAAGTTTAATAGTATAGTATTAAGGTGTCTTAAAACGTCTGAGAAGCACGTTTAACAGATAAAATTAACTACAAATTTATTATTGTACTACTATAGTACCTAGTGTCGATCAAAATATACTAATTGGAGCCCTGCTAAGCGTACCATCACTAACAGGTACTCAATAACAAGTATAGAATTGATTGTAGTGGTTGTAGACGCTGTAGTGGCGCATTTGAAGCACCTTCTACATATGCAGCCGCTCTAATAGAATTTTCTGCATCAAAAAAATTCAAGTTTAATAGTATAGTATTAAGGTGCCTTAAAACGTCTGGGAAGCACGTTTAACAGCTAAAATTAACTACAAAAATATTATTGTACTACTATAGTACCTAGTGTCGATCAAAATATACTAATTGGAGCCCTGCTAAGCGTACCATCACTAACAGGTACTCAATAACAAGTATAGAATTGATTGTAGTGGTTGTAGACGCTGTAGGGGCGCATTTGGAGCACCTTCTGCATATGAAGCCGCTCTATTAAATTTTTCTGCATTCAAAAAATTCAAGTTTAATAGTATAGTATTAAGGTGCCTTAAAACGTCTGAAAAGCACTTTTTTCAAATGAAATTACCTACAGAAAATATTTTGTACTACTATAGTACCTAGTGTCGTTCCAAATATAATAATTTTAGCCCTGCTAATCGTACCAGCATCCAAAAAATTCAAGTTCAATAGTGTAATACTAGCGTGCTTTAAGTCGTCAGAAAAACACGTTTTTCAGTAAAAATTAGCTACAGAAACTATTATTGTACTACTATAGTACCTAGTGTCGACCAAAATATAATAATTAGAGCCCTGCTAAGCGTACCATCAGTAACAGGTACTCAATAACAGGTTTAGAATTGACTATAGTGGTTGTAGACGCTGTAGGGGAGCATTTGGAGCACCTTCTGAATATGAAGCCGCTCTAATAAATTTTTCTGCATGCAAAAAATTCAAGTTTAATAGGGTAGTATTTAGGTGCCTCAAAACGTCTGAAAAGCACGTTTAACAGATAAAATTAACTACAAAAAATATTATTGTACTACTATACTACATGGTGTCGGACAAAATATAATCATAGAAGCCCTGCTAAGCCTACCATCACTAACAGGTACTCAATAACAAGTTTAGAATTGATTGTAGTGGTTGTAGACGCTGTAGGGGCGCACTTGGAACATCTTTTGCATATGAAGCCGCTCTATTAAATTTTTCTGCATCCAAAAAATTCAAGTTTAATAGTGTAGTATTTAGGTGCCTTAAAACGTCTGAAAAGCACGTTTTTCAGATAAAATTGACTACAGAAAATATTATTGTGCTACTATAGTACCTAGTGTCGATCAAAATATAATGATTGGAGTCCTGCTAAGCGTACCATCACTAACAGGTACTCAATAACAAGTTTAGAATTGATTGTAGTGGTTGTAGACGCTGTAGGGGCGCATTTGGAGCATCTTCTGCATATGAAGCCGATCTAATAAATTTTTCTGTATCCAAAAAATTCAAGTTTAATAGTATAATATTAAGGTGCCTTAAAACCTCTGAGAAGCACGTTTAACAGATAAAATTAACTACAAAAATATTATTGTACTACTATAGTACCTAGTGTCGATCAAAATATACTAATTGGAGCCCTGCTAAGCGTACCATCACTAACAGGTACTCAATAACAAGTTTAGAATTGATTGTAGTGGTTGTAGACGCTGTAGGGGCGCATTTGGAGCACCTTCTGCATATGAAGCCGCTCTAATAAAATTTTCTGCATCCAAAAAATTCAAGTTTAATAGTATAGTATTAAGGTGCCTTAAAACGTCTGAGAAGCACGTTTAACAGCTAAAATTAACTACAAAAATATTATTGTACTACTATAGTACCTAGTGTCGATCAAAATATACTAATTGGAGCCCTGCTAAGCGTACCATCACTAACAGGTACTCAATAACAAGTTTAGAATTGATTGTAGTGGTTGTAGACGCTGTAGAAGCACATTTGAAGCACCGTCTGCATATGAAGCCGCTCTAATAAATTTTTCTGCATCCAAAAAATTCAAGTTTAATAGTATAGTATTAAGGTGCCCTAAAACGTCTGAGATGCACGTTTAACAGATAAAATTAACTACAAAAATATTATTGTTCTACTATAGTACCTAGTGTCGATCAAAATATACTAATTGGAGCCCTTCTAAGCGTACCATCACTAACAGGTACTCAATAACAAGTTTAGAATTGATTGTAGTGGTTGTAGACGCTGTAGGGGCGCATTTGGAGCATCTTCTGCATATGAAGCCGCTCTAATAAATTTTTCTGCATCCAAAAAATTCAAGTTTAATAGTATAGTATTAAGGTGCCTTAAAACGTCTGAGAAGTACGTTTAACAGATAAAATTAACTACAAAAATATTATTGTACTACTATAGTACCTAGTGTCGATCAAAATATACTAATTGGAGCCCTTCTAAGCGTACCATCACTAACAGGTACTCAATAACAAGTTGAGAATTGATTGTAGTGGTTGTAGACGCTGTAGGGGCGCACTTGGAACATCTTTGGCATATGAAGCCGCTCTATTAAATTTTTCTGCATCCAAAAAATTCAAGTTTAATAGTGTAGCATTTAGGTGCCTTAAAACGACTGAAAAGCACGTTTTTCAGAAAAAATTAACTACAGAAAATATTATTGTACTACTATAGTACCTAGTGTCGATTAAAATATAATAATTAGAGCCCTGCTAAACTTAGAAGTTTAGAGTTGATTGTAGCGGTTGTAGACGTTGTAGGGGCGTATTTAAAGCTCCTTTTGCATATGAAGCCGCTCTATTAAATTTTTCTGCATCCAAAAAATTCAAGTGTAGTAGTGTAGTATTAAAGTGCATTAAAACGTCTGAAAAGCACATTTAAAATATAAAATTACCAACAGAAAATATTTTGTACTACTATAGTATCTAGTATCGATCAAAATAAAATAATTGGAGCCCTGCTAAGCGTACCATCACTAACAGGTACTCAATAACAAGCTTAGAATTGATTGTAGTGGTTGTAGACGCTGTAGGGGCGCATCTGGAGCATCTTCTGCATATGAAGCCGCTCTAATAAATTTTTCTGCATCCAAAAAATTCAAATTCAAATAGTATAGTATTAAGGTGCCTTAAAACGTGTGAGAAGTACGTTTAACAGATAAAATTAACTACAAAAATATTATTGTACTACTATAGTACCTAGTGTCGATCAAAATATACTAATTGGAGCCCTGCTAAGCGTACCATTATTAACAGGTACTCAATAACAAGTTTAGAATTGATTGTAGTGGTTGTAGACGCTGTAGGGGCGCACTTGGAACATCTTTTGCATATGAAGCCGCTCTATTAAATTTTTCTGCATCAAAAAAATTCAAGTTTAATAGTGTAGTATTTAAGTGCTTTAAAACGACTGAAAAGCACGTTTTTCAGATAAAATTAACTACAGAAAATATTATTGTACTACTATAGTACCTAGTGTCGATCAAAATATACTAATTGGAGCCCTGCTAAGCGTACCATCACTAACAGGTACCCAATAACAAGTATAGAATTGATTGTAGTGGTTGTAGACGCTGTAGGGGCGCATTTGGAGCACCTTCTGCATATGAAGCCGCTCTATTAAATTTTTCTGCATCCAAAAAATTCAAGTTTAATAGTATAGTATTAAGGTGCCTTAAAACGTCTGAAAAGCACTTTTTTCAAATGAAATTACCTACAGAAAATATTTTGTACTACTATAGTACCTAGTGTCGTTCCAAATATAATAATTTTAGCCCTGCTAATCGTACCAGCATCCAAAAAATTCAAGTTCAATAGTGTAATACTAGCGTGCTTTAAGTCGTCAGAAAAACACGTTTTTCAGTAAAAATTAGCTACAGAAACTATTATTGTACTACTATAGTACCTAGTGTCGTCAAAATATAATAATTAGAGCCCTGCTAAGCGTACCATCAGTAACAGGTACTCAATAACAGGTTTAGAATTGATTATAGTGGTTGTAGACGCTGTAGGGGAGCATTTGGAGCACCTTCTGAATATGAAGCCGCTCTAATACATTTTTCTGCATCCAAAAAATTCAAGTTTAATAGTGTAGTATTTAGGTGCCTTAAAACGTCTGAAAAGCACGTTTTTCAGATAAAATTGACTACAGAAAATATTATTGTGCTACTATAGTACCTAGTGTCGATCAAAATATAATGATTGGAGTCCTGCTAAGCGTACCATCACTAACAGGTACTCAATAACAAGTTTAGAATTGATTGTAGTGGTTGTAGACGCTGTAGGGGCGCATTTGGAGCATCTTCTGCATATGAAGCCGCTCTAATAAATTTTTCTGTATCCAAAAAATTCAAGTTTAATAGTATAATATATAGGTGCCTTAAAACCTCTGAGAAGCACGTTTAACAGATAAAATTAACTACAAAAATATTATTGTACTACTATAGTACCTAGTGTCGATCAAAATATACTAATTGGAGCCCTGCTAAGCGTACCATCACTAACAGGTACTCAATAACAAGTTTAGACTTGATTGTAGTGGTTGTAGACGCTGTAGGGGCGCATTTGGAGCATCTTCTGCATATGAAGCCGCTCTAATAAATTTTTCTGCATCCAAAAAATTCAAGTTTAATAGTATAGTATTAAGGTGCCTTAAAACGTCTGAGAAGCACGTTTGACAGATAAAATTAACTACAAAAATATTATTGTACTACTATAGTACCTAGTGTCGATCGAAATATAATAATTGGAGCCCTGCTAAGCGTACCATCACTAACAGGTACTCAATAACAAGTTTAGAATTGATTGTAGTGGTTGTAGACGCTGTAGAAGCGCATTTGAAGCACCGTCTGCATATGAAGCCGCTCTAATAAATTTTTCTGCATCCAAAAAATTCAAGTTTAATAGTATAGTATTAAGGTGCCTTAAAACGTCTGAGAAGCACGTTTAACAGATAAAATTAACTACAAAAATATTATTGTACTACTATAGTACCTAGTGTCGATCAAACTATACTAATTGGAGCCCTGCTAAGCGTACCATCACTAACAGGTACTCAATAACAAGTATAGAATTGATTGTAGTGGTTGTAGACGCTGTAGGGGCGCATTTGGAACACCTTCTGCATATGAAGCCGCTCTAATAAAATTTTCTGCATCAAAAAAATTCAAGTTTAATAGTATAGTATTAAGGTGCCTTAAAACGTCTGAGAAGCACGTTTAACAGCTAAAATTAACTTCAAAAATATTATTGTACTACTATAGTACCTAGTGTCGATCAAAATATACTAATTGGAGCCCTGCTAAGCGTACCATCACTAACAGGTACTCAATAACAAGTATAGAATTGATTGTAGTGGTTGTAGACACTGTAGGGGCGCATTTGGAGCACCTTCTGCATATGAAGCCGCTCTAATAAAATTTTCTGCATCAAAAAAATTCAAGTTTAATAGTATAGTATTAAGGTGCCTTAAAACGTCTGAGAAGCACGTTTAACAGATAAAATTAACTACAAAAATATTATTGTACTACTATAGTACCTAGTGTCGATCAAAATATACTAATTGGAGCCCTGCTAAGCGTACCATCACTAACAGGTACTCAATAACAAGTTTAGAATTGATTGTAGTGGTTGTAGACGCTGTAGGGGCGCATTTGGAGCACCTTCTGCATATGAAGCCGCTCTATTAAATTTTTCTGCATCCAAAAAATTCAAGTTTAATAGTATAGTATTAAGGTGTCTTAAAACGTCTGAGAAGCACGTTTAACAGATAAAATTAACTACAAATTTATTATTGTACTACTATAGTACCTAGTGTCGATCAAAATATACTAATTGGAGCCCTGCTAAGCGTACCATCACTAACAGGTACTCAATAACAAGTATAGAATTGATTGTAGTGGTTGTAGACGCTGTAGTGGCGCATTTGAAGCACCTTCTACATATGCAGCCGCTCTAATAGAATTTTCTGCATCAAAAAAATTCAAGTTTAATAGTATAGTATTAAGGTGCCTTAAAACGTCTGGGAAGCACGTTTAACAGCTAAAATTAACTACAAAAATATTATTGTACTACTATAGTACCTAGTGTCGATCAAAATATACTAATTGGAGCCCTGCTAAGCGTACCATCACTAGCAGGTACTCAATAACAAGTATAGAATTGATTGTAGTGGTTGTAGACGCTGTAGGGGCGCATTTGGAGCACCTTCTGCATATGAAGCCGCTCTATTAAATTTTTCTGCATTCAAAAAATTCAAGTTTAGTAGTATAGTATTAAGGTGCCTTAAAACGTCTGAAAAGCACTTTTTTCAAATGAAATTACCTACAGAAAATATTTTGTACTACTATAGTACCTAGTGTCGTTCCAAATATAATAATTTTAGCCCTGCTAATCGTTCCAGCATCCAAAAAATTCAAGTTCAATAGTGTAATACTAGCGTGCTTTAAGTCGTCAGAAAAACACGTTTTTCAGTAAAAATTAGCTACAGAAACTATTATTGTACTACTATAGTACCTAGTGTCGATCAAAATATAATAATTAGAGCTCTGCTAAGCGTACCATCAGTAACAGGTACTCAATAACAGGTTTAGAATTGATTATAGTGGTTGTAGACGCTGTAGGGGAGCATTTGGAGCACCTTCTGAATATGAAGCCACTCTAATAAATTTTTCTGCATGCAAAAAATTCAAGTTTAATAGGGTAGTATTTAGGTGCCTCAAAACGTCTGAAAAGCACGTTTAACAGATAAAATTAACTACAAAAAATATTATTGTACTACTATACTACATGGTGTCGGACAAAATATAATCATAGAAGCCCTGCTAAGCCTACCATCACTAACAGGTACTCAATAACAAGTTTAGAATTGATTGTAGTGGTTGTAGACGCTGTAGGGGCGCACTTGGAACATCTTTTGCATATGAAGCCGCTCTATTAAATTTTTCTGCATCCAAAAAATTCAAGTTTAATAGTGTAGTATTTAGGTGCCTTAAAACGTCTGAAAAGCACGTTTTTCAGATAAAATTGACTACAGAAAATATTATTGTGCTACTATAGTACCTAGTGTCGATCAAAATATAATGATTGGAGTCCTGCTAAGCGTACCATCACTAACAGGTACTCAATAACAAGTTTAGAATTGATTGTAGTGGTTGTAGACGCTGTAGGGGCGCATTTGGAGCATCTTCTGCATATGAAGCCGCTCTAATAAATTTTTCTGTATCCAAAAAATTCAAGTTTAATAGTATAATATTAAGGTGCCTTAAAACCTCTGAGAAGCACGTTTAACAGATAAAATTAACTACAAAAATATTATTGTACTACTATAGTACCTAGGGTCGATCAAAATATACTAATTGGAGCCCTGCTAAGCGTACCATCACTAACAGGTACTCAATAACAAGTATAGAATTGATTGTATTGGTTGTAGACGCTGTAGGGGCACATTTGGAGCACCTTCTGCATATGAAGCCGCTCTAATAAAATTTTCTGCATCCAAAAAATTCAAGTTTAATAGTATAGTATTAAGGTGCCTTAAAACGTCTGAGAAGCACGTTTAACAGCTAAAATTAACTACAAAAATATTATTGTACTACTATAGTACCTAGTGTCGATCAAAATATACTAATTGGAGCCCTGCTAAGCGTACCATCACTAACAGGTACTCAATAACAAGTATAGAATTGATTGTAGTGGTTGTAGACGCTGTAGGGGCGCATTTGGAGCACCTTCTGCATATGAAGCCGCTCTATTAAATTTTTCTGCAACCAAAAAATTCAAGTTTAATAGTATAGTATTAAGGTGCCTTAAAACGTCTGAGAAGCACGTTTAACAGATAAAATTAACTACAAAAATATTATTGTACTACTATAGTACCTAGTGTCGATCAAAATATACTAATTGGAGCTCTGCTAAGCGTACCATCACTAACAGGTACTCAATAACAAGTATAGAATTGATTGTAGTGGTTGTAGACGCTGTAGTGGCGCATTTGAAACACCTTCTACATATGAAGCCGCTCTAATAAAATTTTCTGCATCAAAAAAATTCAAGTTTAATAGTATAGTATTAAGGTGCCTTAAAACGTCTGAGAAGCACGTTTAACAGCTAAAATTAACTACAAAAATATTATTGTACTACTATAGTACCTAGTGTCGATCAAAATATACTAATTGGAGCCCTGCTAAGCGTACCATCACTAACAGGTACTCAATAACAAGTATAGCATTGATTGTAGTGGTTGTAGACGCTGTAGGGGCGCATTTGGAGCACCTTCTGCATATGAAGCCACTCTATTAAATTTTTCTGCATCCAAAAAATTCAAGTTTAATAGTATAGTATTAAGGTGCCTTAAAGCGTCTGAAAAGCACTTTTTTCAAATGAAATTACCTACAGAAAATATTTTGTACTACTATAGCACCTAGTGTCGTTCCAAATATAATAATTTTAGCCCTGCTAATCGTACCAGCATCCAAAAAATTCAAGTTCAATAGTGTAATACTAGCGTGCTTTAAGTCGTCAGAAAAACATGTTTTTCAGTAAAAATTAGCTACAGAAACTATTATTGTACTACTATAGTACCTAGTGTCGATCAAAATATATTAATTAGAGCCCTGCTAAGCGTACCATCAGTAACAGGTACTCAATAACAGGTTTAGAATTGATTATAGTGGTTGTAGACGCTGTAGGGGAGCATTTGGAGCACCTTCTGAATATGAAGCCGCTCTAATAAATTTTTCTGCATGCAAAAAATTCAAGTTTAATAGGGTAGTATTTAGGTGCCACAAAACGTCTGAAAAGCACGTTTAACAGATAAAATTAACTACAAAAAATATTATTGTACTACTATACTACCTGGTGTCGGACAAAATATAATCATAGAAGCCCTGCTAAGCCTACCATCACTAACAGGTACTCAATAACAAGTTTAGAATTGATTGTAGTGGTTGTAGACGCTGTAGGGGCGCACTTGGAACATCTTCTGCATATGAAGCCGCTCTATTAAATTTTTCTGCATCCAAAAAATTCAAGTTTAATAGTGTAGTATTTAGGTGCCTTAAAACGTCTGAAAAGCACGTTTTTCAGATAAAATTGACTACAGAAAATATTATTGTGCTACTATAGTACCTAGTGTCGATCAAAATATAATGATTGGAGTCCTGCTAAGCGTACCATCACTAACAGGTACTCAATAACAAGTTTAGAATTGATTGTAGTGGTTGTAGACGCTGTAGGGGCGCATTTGGAGCATCTTCTGCATATGAAGCCGCTCTAATAAATTTTTCTGTATCCAAAAAATTCAAGTTTAATAGTATAATATTAAGGTGCCTTAAAACCTCTGAGAAGCACGTTTAACAGATAAAATTAACTACAAAAATATTATTGTACTACTATAGTACCTAGTGTCGATCAAAATATACTAATTGGAGCCCTGCTAAGCGTACCATCACTAACAGGTACTCAATAACAAGTTTAGACTTGATTGTAGTGGTTGTAGACGCTGTAGGGGCGCATTTGGAGCATCTTCTGCATATGAAGCCGCTCTAATAAATTTTTCTGCATCCAAAAAATTCAAGTTTAATAGTATAGTATTAAGGTGCCTTAAAACGTCTGAGAAGCACGTTTAGCAGCTAAAATTAACTACAAAAATATTATTGTACTACTATAGTACCTAGTGTCGATCAAAATATACTAATTGGAGCCCTGCTAAGCGTACCATCACTAACAGGTACTCAATAACAAGTATAGAATTGATTGTAGTGGTTGTAGACGCTGTAGGGGCGCATTTGGAGCACCTTCTGCATATGAAGCCGCTCTAATAAAATTTTCTGCATCCAAAAAATTCAAGTTTAATAGTATAGTATTAAGGTGCCTTAAAACGTCTGAGAAGCACGTTTAGCAGATAAAATTAACTACAAAAATATTATTGCACTACTATAGTACCTAGTGTCGATCAAAATATACTAATTGGAGCCCTGCTAAGCGTACCATCACTAACAGGTACTCAATAACAAGTATAGAATTGATTGTAGTGGTTGTAGACGCTGTAGGGGCGCATTTGGAGCACCTTCTGCATATGAAGCCGCTCTATTAAATTTTTCTGCATCCAAAAAATTCAAGTTTAATAGTATAGTATTAAGGTGCCTTAAAACGTCTGAGAAGCACGTTTAACAGATAAAATTAACTACAAATTTATTATTGTACTATTATAGTACCTAGTGTCGATCAAAATATACTAATTGGAGCCCTGCTAAGCGTACCATCACTAACAGGTACTCAATAACAAGTATAGAATTGATTGTAGTGGTTGTAGACGCTGTAGGGGCGCATTTGGAGCACCTTCTGCATATGAAGCCGCTCTATTAAATTTTTCTGCATCCAAAAAATTCAAGTTTAATAGTATAGTATTAAGGTGCCTTAAAACGTCTGAAAAGCACTTTTTTCAAATGAAATTACCTACAGAAAATATTTTGTACTACTATAGTACCTAGTGTCGTTCCAAATATAATAATTTTAGCCCTGCTAATCGTACCAGCATCCAAAAAATTCAAGTTCAATAGTGTAATACTAGCGTGCTTTAAGTCGTCAGAAAAACACGTTTTTCAGTAAAAATTAGCTACAGAAACTATTATTGTACTACTATAGTACCTAGTGTCGATCAAAATATAATAATTAGAGCCCTGCTAAGCGTACCATCAGTAACAGGTACTCAATAACAGGTTTAGAATTGATTATAGTGGTTGTAGACGCTGTAGGGGAGCATTTGGAGCACCTTCTGAATATGAAGCCGCTCTAATAAATTTTTCTGCATGCAAAAAATTCAAGTTTAATAGGGTAGTATTTAGGTGATTCAAAACGTCTGAAAAGCACGTTTAACAGATAAAATTAACTACAAAAAATATTATTGTACTATTATACTACATGGTGTCGGACAAAATATAATCATAGAAGCCCTGCTAAGCCTACCATCACCAACAGGTACTCAATAACAAGTTTAGAATTGATTGTAGTGGTTGTAGACGCTGTAGGGGCGCACTTGGAACATCTTTTGCATATGAAGCCGCTCTATTAAATTTTTCTGCATCCAAAAAATTCAAGTTTAATAGTGTAGTATTTAGGTGCCTTAAAACGTCTGAAAAGCACGTTTTTCAGATAAAATTGACTACAGAAAATATTATTGTGCTACTATAGTACCTAGTGTCGATCAAAATATAGGTAATGATTGGAGTCCTGCTAAGCGTACCATCACTAACAGGTACTCAATAACAAGTTTAGAATTGATTGTAGTAGTTGTAGACGCTGTAGGGGCGCATTTGGAGCATCTTCTGCATATGAAGCCGCTCTAATAAATTTTTCTGTATCCAAAAAATTCAAGTTTAATAGTATAATATTAAGGTGCCTTAAAACCTCTGAGAAGCACGTTTAACAGATAAAATTAACTACAAAAATATTATTGTACTACTATAGTACCTAGTGTCGATCAAAATATACTAATTGGAGCCCTGCTAAGCGTACCATCACTAACAGGTACTCAATAACAAGTATAGAATTGATTGTAGTGGTTGTAGACGCTGTAGGGGCGCATTTGGAGCACCTTCTGCATATGAAGCCGCTCTAATAAAATTTTCTGCATCCAAAAAATTCAAGTTTAATAGTATAGTATTAAGGTGCCTTAAAACGTCTGAGAAGCACGTTTAACAGCTAAAATTAACTACAAAAATATTATTGTACTACTATAGTACCTAGTGTCGATCAAAATATACTAATTGGAGCCCTGCTAAGCGTACCATCACTAACAGGTACCCAATAACAAGTATAGAATTGATTGTAGTGGTTGTAGACGCTGTAGGGGCGCATTTGGAGCACCTTCTGCATATGAAGCCGCTCTATTAAATTTTTCTGCATCCAAAAAATTCAAGTTTAATAGTATAGTATTAAGGTGCCTTAAAACGTCTGAAAAGCACTTTTTTCAAATGAAATTACCTACAGAAAATATTTTGTACTACTATAGTACCTAGTGTCGTTCCAAATATAATAATTTTAGCCCTGCTAATCGTACCAGCATCCAAAAAATTCAAGTTCAATAGTGTAATACTAGCGTGCTTTAAGTCGTCAGAAAAACACGTTTTTCAGTAAAAATTAGCTACAGAAACTATTATTGTACTACTATAGTACCTAGTGTCGATCAAAATATATTAATTAGAGCCCTGCTAAGCGTACCATCAGTAACAGGTACTCAATAACAGGTTCAGAATTGATTATAGTGGTTGTAGACGCTGTAGGGGAGCATTTGGAGCACCTTCTGAATATGAAGCCGCTCTAATAAATTTTTCTGCATGCAAAAAATTCAAGTTTAATAGGGTAGTATTTAGGTGCCTCAAAACGTCTGAAAAGCACGTTTAACAGATAAAATTAACTACAAAAAATATTATTGTACTACTATACTACCTGGTGTCGGACAAAATATAATCATAGAAGCCCTGCTAAGCCTACCATCACTAACAGGTACTCAATAACAAGTTTAGAATTGATTGTAGTGGTTGTAGACGCTGTAGGGGCGCACTTGGAACATCTTTTGCATATGAAGCCGCTCTATTAAATTTTTCTGCATCCAAAAAATTCAAGTTTAATAGTGTAGTATTTAGGTGCCTTAAAACGTCTGAAAAGCACGTTTTTCAGATAAAATTGACTACAGAAAATATTATTGTGCTACTATAGTACCTAGTGTCGATCAAAATATAATGATTGGAGTCCTGCTAAGCGTACCATCACTAACAGGTACTCAATAACAAGTTTAGAATTGATTGTAGTGGTTGTAGACGCTGTAGGAGCGCATTTGGAGCACCTTCTGCATATGAAGCCGCTCTATTAAATTTTTCTGCATCCAAAAAATTCAAGTTTAATAGTATAGTATTAAGGTGCCTTAAAACCTCTGAGAATCACGTTTAACAGATAAAATTAAATACAAAAATATTATTGTACTACTATAGTACCTAGTGTCGACCAAAATATACTAATTGGAGCCCTGTTAAGCGTACCATCACTAACAGGTACTCAATAACAAGTTTAGAATTGATTGTAGTGGTTGTAGACGCTGTAGAAGCGCATTTGAAGCACCGTCTGCATATGAAGCCGCTCTAATAAATTTTTCTGCATCCAAAAAATTCAAGTTTAATAGTATAGTATTAAGGTGCCTTAAAACGTCTGAAAAGCACTTTTTTCAAATGAAATTACCTACAGAAAATATTTTGTACTACTATAGCACCTAGTGTCGTTCCAAATATAATAATTTTAGCCCTGCTAATCGTACCAGCATCCAAAAAATTCAAGTTCAATAGTGTAATACTAGCGTGCTTTAAGTCGTCAGAAAAACACGTTTTTCAGTAAAAATTAGCTACAGAAACTATTATTGTACTACTATAGTACCTAGTGTCGATCAAAATATATTAATTAGAGCCCTGCTAAGCGTACCATCAGTAACAGGTACTCAATAACAGGTTTAGAATTGATTATAGTGGTTGTAGACGCTGTAGGGGAGCATTTGGAGCACCTTCTGAATATGAAGCCGCTCTAATAAATTTTTCTGCATGCAAAAAATTCAAGTTTAATAGGGTAGTATTTAGGTGCCTCAAAACGTCTGAAAAGCACGTTTAACAGATAAAATTAACTACAAAAAATATTATTGTACTACTATACTACCTGGTGTCGGACAAAATATAATCATAGAAGCCCTGCTAAGCCTACCATCACTAACAGGTACTCAATAACAAGTTTAGAATTGATTGTAGTGGTTGTAGACGCTGTAGGGGCGCACTTGGAACATCTTCTGCATATGAAGCCGCTCTATTAAATTTTTCTGCATCCAAAAAATTCAAGTTTAATAGTGTAGTATTTAGGTGCCTTAAAACGTCTGAAAAGCACGTTTTTCAGATAAAATTGACTACAGAAAATATTATTGTGCTACTATAGTACCTAGTGTCGATCAAAATATAATGATTGGAGTCCTGCTAAGCGTACCATCACTAACAGGTACTCAATAACAAGTTTAGAATTGATTGTAGTGGTTGTAGACGCTGTAGGGGCGCATTTGGAGCATCTTCTGCATATGAAGCCGCTCTAATAAATTTTTCTGTATCCAAAAAATTCAAGTTTAATAGTATAATATTAAGGTGCCTTAAAACCTCTGAGAAGCACGTTTAACAGATAAAATTAACTACAAAAATATTATTGTACTACTATAGTACCTAGTGTCGATCAAAATATACTAATTGGAGCCCTGCTAAGCGTACCATCACTAACAGGTACTCAATAACAAGTTTAGACTTGATTGTAGTGGTTGTAGACGCTGTAGGGGCGCATTTGGAGCATCTTCTGCATATGAAGCCGCTCTAATAAATTTTTCTGCATCCAAAAAATTCAAGTTTAATAGTATAGTATTAAGGTGCCTTAAAACGTCTGAAAAGCACTTTTTTCAAATGAAATTACCTACAGAAAATATTTTGTACTACTATAGCACCTAGTGTCGTTCCAAATATAATAATTTTAGCCCTGCTAATCGTACCAGCATCCAAAAAATTCAAGTTCAATAGTGTAATACTAGCGTGCTTTAAGTCGTCAGAAAAACACGTTTTTCAGTAAAAATTAGCTACAGAAACTATTATTGTACTACTATAGTACCTAGTGTCGATCAAAATATATTAATTAGAGCCCTGCTAAGCGTACCATCAGTAACAGGTACTCAATAACAGGTTTAGAATTGATTATAGTGGTTGTAGACGCTGTAGGGGAGCATTTGGAGCACCTTCTGAATATGAAGCCGCTCTAATAAATTTTTCTGCATGCAAAAAATTCAAGTTTAATAGGGTAGTATTTAGGTGCCTCAAAACGTCTGAAAAGCACGTTTAACAGATAAAATTAACTACAAAAAATATTATTGTACTACTATACTACCTGGTGTCGGACAAAATATAATCATAGAAGCCCTGCTAAGCCTACCATCACTAACAGGTACTCAATAACAAGTTTAGAATTGATTGTAGTGGTTGTAGACGCTGTAGGGGCGCACTTGGAACATCTTCTGCATATGAAGCCGCTCTATTAAATTTTTCTGCATCCAAAAAATTCAAGTTTAATAGTGTAGTATTTAGGTGCCTTAAAACGTCTGAAAAGCACGTTTAACAGATAAAATTGACTACAGAAAATATTATTGTGCTACTATAGTACCTAGTGTCGATCAAAATATAATGATTGGAGTCCTGCTAAGCGTACCATCACTAACAGGTACTCAATAACAAGTTTAGAATTGATTGTAGTGGTTGTAGACGCTGTAGGGGCGCATTTGGAGCATCTTCTGCATATGAAGCCGCTCTAATAAATTTTTCTGTATCCAAAAAATTCAAGTTTAATAGTATAATATGAAGGTGCCTTAAAACCTCTGAGAAGCACGTTTAACAGATAAAATTAACTACAAAAATATTATTGTACTACTATAGTACCTAGTGTCGATCAAAATATACTAATTGGAGCCCTGCTAAGCGTACCATCACTAACAGGTACTCAATAACAAGTTTAGACTTGATTGTAGTGGTTGTAGACGCTGTAGGGGCGCATTTGGAGCATCTTCTGCATATGAAGCCGCTCTAATAAATTTTTCTGCATCCAAAAAATTCAAGTTTAATAGTATAGTATTAAGGTGCCTTAAAACGTCTGAGAAGCACGTTTAGCAGCTAAAATTAACTACAAAAATATTATTGTACTACTATAGTACCTAGTGTCGATCAAAATATACTAATTGGAGCCCTGCTAAGCGTACCATCACTAACAGGTACTCAATAACAAGTATAGAATTGATTGTAGTGGTTGTAGACGCTGTAGGGGCGCATTTGGAGCACCTTCTGCATATGAAGCCGCTCTAATAAAATTTTCTGCATCCAAAAAATTCAAGTTTAATAGTATAGTATTAAGGTGCCTTAAGACGTCTGAGAAGCACGTTTAGCAGATAAAATTAACTACAAAAATATTATTGTACTACTATAGTACCTAGTGTCGATCAAAATATACTAATTGGAGCCCTGCTAAGCGTACCATCACTAACAGGTACTCAATAACAAGTATAGAATTGATTGTAGTGGTTGTAGACGCTGTAGGGGCGCATTTGGAGCACCTTCTGCATATGAAGCCGCTCTATTAAATTTTTCTGCATCCAAAAAATTCAAGTTTAATAGTATAGTATTAAGGTGCCTTAAAACGTCTGAGAAGCACGTTTAACAGATAAAATTAACTACAAATTTATTATTGTACTACTATAGTACCTAGTGCCGATCAAAATATACTAATTGGAGCCCTGCTAAGCGTACCATCACTAACAGGTACTCAATAACAAGTATAGAATTGATTGTAGTGGTTGTAGACGCTGTAGGGGCGCATTTGGAGCACCTTCTGCATATGAAGCCGCTCTATTAAATTTTTCTGCATCCAAAAAATTCAAGTTTAATAGTATAGTATTAAGGTGCCTTAAAACGTCTGAAAAGCACTTTTTTCAAATGAAATTACCTACAGAAAATATTTTGTACTACTATAGTACCTAGTGTCGTTCCAAATATAATAATTTTAGCCCTGCTAATCGTACCAGCATCCAAAAAATTCAAGTTCAATAGTGTAATACTAGCGTGCTTTAAGTCGTCAGAAAAACACGTTTTTCAGTAAAAATTAGCTACAGAAACTATTATTGTATTACTATAGTACCTAGTGTCGATCAAAATATAATAATTAGAGCCCTGCTAAGCGTACCATCAGTAACAGGTACTCAATAACAGGTTTAGAATTGATTATAGTGGTTGTAGACGCTGTAGGGGAGCATTTGGAGCACCTTCTGAATATGAAGCCGCTCTAATAAATTTTTCTGCATGCAAAAAATTCAAGTTTAATAGGGTAGTATTTAGGTGATTCAAAACGTCTGAAAAGCACGTTTAACAGATAAAATTAACTACAAAAAATATTATTGTACTATTATACTACATGGTGTCGGACAAATTATAATCATAGAAGCCCTGCTAAGCCTACCATCACTAACAGGTACTCAATAACAAGTTTAGAATTGATTGTAGTGGTTGTAGACGCTGTAGGGGCGCACTTGGAACATCTTTTGCATATGAAGCCGCTCTATTAAATTTTTCTGCATCCAAAAAATTCAAGTATAATAGTGTAGTATTTAGGTGCCTTAAAACGTCTGAAAAGCACGTTTTTCAGATAAAATTGACTACAGAAAATATTATTGTGCTACTATAGTACCTAGTGTCGATCAAAATATAGGTAATGATTGGAGTCCTGCTAAGCGTACCATCACTAACAGGTACTCAATAACAAGTTTAGAATTGATTGTAGTAGTTGTAGACGCTGTAGGGGCGCATTTGGATCATCTTCTGCATATGAAGCCGCTCTAATAAATTTTTCTGTATCCAAAAAATTCAAGTTTAATAGTATAATATTAAGGTGCCTTAAAACCTCTGAGAAGCACGTTTAACAGATAAAATTAACTACAAAAATATTATTGTACTACTATAGTACCTAGTGTCGATCAAAATATACTAATTGGAGCCCTGCTAAGCGTACCATCACTAACAGGTACTCAATAACAAGTATAGAATTGATTGTAGTGGTTGTAGACGCTGTAGGGGCGCATTTGGAGCACCTTCTGCATATGAAGCCGCTCTAATAAAATTTTCTGCATCCAAAAAATTCAAGTTTAATAGTATAGTATTAAGGTGCCTTAAAACGTCTGAGAAGCACGTTTAACAGCTAAAATTAACTACAAAAATATTATTGTACTACTATAGTACCTAGTGTCGATCAAAATATACTAATTGGAGCCCTGCTAAGCGTACCATCACTAACAGGTACTCAATAACAAGTATAGAATTGATTGTAGTGGTTGTAGACGCTGTAGGGGCGCATTTGGAGCACCTTCTGCATATGAAGCCGCTCTATTAAATTTTTCTGCATCCAAAAAATTCAAGTTTAATAGTATAGTATTAAGGTGCCTTAAAACGTCTGAAAAGCACTTTTTTCAAATGAAATTACCTACAGAAAATATTTTGTACTACTATAGTACCTAGTGTCGTTCCAAATATAATAATTTTAGCCCTGCTAATCGTACCAGCATCCAAAAAATTCAAGTTCAATAGTGTAATACTAGCGTGCTTTAAGTCGTCAGAAAAACACGTTTTTCAGTAAAAATTAGCTACAGAAACTATTATTGTACTACTATAGTACCTAGTGTCGATCAAAATATATTAATTAGAGCCCTGCTAAGCGTACCATCAGTAACAGGTACTCAATAACAGGTTTAGAATTGATTATAGTGGTTGTAGACGCTGTAGGGGAGCATTTGGAGCACCTTCTGAATATGAAGCCGCTCTAATAAATTTTTCTGCATGCAAAAAATTCAAGTTTAATAGGGTAGTATTTAGGTGCCTCAAAACGTCTGAAAAGCACGTTTAACAGATAAAATTAACTACAAAAAATATTATTGTACTACTATACTACCTGGTGTCGGACAAAATATAATCATAGAAGCCCTGCTAAGCCTACCATCACTAACAGGTACTCAATAACAAGTTTAGAATTGATTGTAGTGGTTGTAGACGCTGTAGGGGCGCACTTGGAACATCTTTTGCATATGAAGCCGCTCTATTAAATTTTTCTGCATCCAAAAAATTCAAGTTTAATAGTGTAGTATTTAGGTGCCTTAAAACGTCTGAAAAGCACGTTTTTCAGATAAAATTGACTACAGAAAATATTATTGTGCTACTATAGTACCTAGTGTCGATCAAAATATAATGATTGGAGTCCTGCTAAGCGTACCATCACTAACAGGTACTCAATAACAAGTTTAGAATTGATTGTAGTGGTTGTAGACGCTGTAGGAGCGCATTTGGAGCACCTTCTGCATATGAAGCCGCTCTATTAAATTTTTCTGCATCCAAAAAATTCAAGTTTAATAGTATAGTATTAAGGTGCCTTAAAACCTCTGAGAATCACGTTTAACAGATAAAATTAAATACAAAAATATTATTGTACTACTATAGTACCTAGTGTCGACCAAAATATACTAATTGGAGCCCTGCTAAGCGTACCATCACTAACAGGTACTCAATAACAAGTTTAGAATTGATTGTAGTGGTTGTAGACGCTGTAGGGGCGCATTTGGAGCATCTTCTGCATATGAAACCGCTCTAATAAATTTTTCTGCATCCAAAAAATTCAAGTTTAATAGTATAGTATTAAGGTGCCTTAAAAAGTCTGAGAAGCACGTTTAACAGATAAAATTAACTACAAAAATATTATTGTACTACTATAGTACCTAGTGTCGATCAAAATATACTAATTGGAGCCCTGTTAAGCGTACCATCACTAACAGGTACTCAATAACAAGTTTAGAATTGATTGTAGTGGTTGTAGACGCTGTAGAAGCGCATTTGAAGCACCGTCTGCATATGAAGCCGCTCTAATAAATTTTTCTGCATCCAAAAAATTCAAGTTTAATAGTATAGTATTAAGGTGCCTTAAAACGTCTGAGAAGCACGTTTAACAGCTAAAATTAACTACAAAAATATTATTGTACTACTATAGTACCTAGTGTCGATCAAAATATACTAATTGGAGCCCTGCTAAGCGTACCATCACTAACAGGTACTCAATAACAAGTTTAGAATTGATTGTAGTGGTTGTAGACGCTGTAGAAGCGCATTTGAAGCACCGTCTGCATATGAAGCCGCTCTAATAAATTTTTCTGCATCCAAAAAGTTCACGTTTAATAGTATAGTATTAAGGTGCCTTAAAACGTCTGAGAAGCACGTTTAACAGATAAAATTAACTACAAAAATATTATTGTACTACTATAGTACCTAGTGTCGATCAAAATATACTAATTGGAGCCCTGCTAAGCGCACCATCACTAACAGGTACTCAATAACAAGTATAGAATTGATTGTAGTGGTTGTAGACCCTGTAGGGCGCATTTGGAGCACCTTCTGCATATGAAGCCGCTCTAATAAAATTTTCTGCATCAAAAAAATTCAAGTTTAATAGTATAGTATTAAGGTGATTTAAAACGTCTGAGAAGCACGTTTAACAGCTAAAATTAACTACAAAAATATTATTGTACTACTATAGTACCTAGTGTCGATCAAAATATACTAATTGGAGCCCTGCTAAGCGTACCATCACTAACAGGTACTCAATAACAAGTATAGAATTGATTTTAGTGGTTGTAGACGCTGTAGGGGCGCATTTGGAGCACCTTCTGCATATGAAGCCGCTCTATTAAATTTTTCTGCATCCAAAAAATTCAAGTTTAATAGTATAGTATTAAGGTGCCTTAAAACGTCTGAGAAGCACGTTTAACAGATAAAATTAACTACAAAAATATTATTGTACTACTATAGTACCTAGTGTCGATCAAAATATACTAATTGGAGCCCTGCTAAGCGTACCATCACTAACAGGTACTCAATAACAAGTATAGAATTGATTGTAGTGGTTGTAGACGCTGTAGTGGCGCATTTGAAGCACCTTCTACATATGAAGCCGCTCTAATAAAATTTTCTGCATCAAAAAAATTCAAGTTTAATAGTATAGTATTAAGGTGCCTTAAAACGTCTGAGAAGCACGTTTAACAGCTAAAATTAACTACAAAAATATTATTGCACTACTATAGTACCTAGTGTCGATCAAAATATACTAATTGGAGCCCTGCTAAGCGTACCATCACTAACAGGTACTCAATAACAAGTATAGAATTAATTGTAGTGGTTGTAGACGCTGTAGGGGCGCATTTGGAGCACCTTCTGCATATGAAGTCGCTCTATTAAATTTTTCTGCATCCAAAAAATTCAAGTTTAATAGTATAGTATTAAGGTGCCTTAAAACGTCTGAAAAGCACTTTTTTCAAATGAAATTACCTACAGAAAATATTATTGTACTACTATAGTACCTAGTGTCGATCAAAATATACTAATTGGAGCCCTGTTAAGCGTACCATCACTAACAGGTACTCAATAACAAGTTTAGAATTGATTGTAGTGGTTGTAGACGCTGTAGAAGCGCATTTGAAGCACCGTCTGCATATGAAGCCGCTCTAATAAATTTTTCTGCATCCAAAAAATTCAAGTTTAATAGTATAGTATTAAGGTGCCTTAAAACGTCTGAGAAGCACGGTTAACAGCTAAAATTAACTACAAAAATATTATTGTACTACTATAGTACCTAGTGTCGATCAAAATATACTAATTGGAGCCCTGCTAAGCGTACCATCACTAACAGGTACTCAATAACAAGTTTAGAATTGATTGTAGTGGTTGTAGACGCTGTAGAAGCGCATTTGAAGCACCGTCTGCATATGAAGCCGCTCTAATAAATTTTTCTGCATCCAAAAAGTTCACGTTTAATAGTATAGTATTAAGGTGCCTTAAAACGTCTGAGAAGCACGTTTAACAGATAAAATTAACTACAAAAATATTATTGTACTACTATAGTACTTAGTGTCGATCAAAATATACTAATTGGAGCCCTGCTAAGCGTACCATCACTAACAGGTACTCAATAACAAGTATAGAATTGATTGTAGTGGTTGTAGACCCTGTAGGGCGCATTTGGAGCACCTTCTGCATATGAAGCCGCTCTAATAAAATTTTCTGCATCAAAAAAATTCAAGTTTAATAGTATAGTATTAAGGTGATTTAAAACGTCTGAGAAGCACGTTTAACAGCTAAAATTAACTACAAAAATATTATTGTACTACTATAGTACCTAGTGTCGATCAAAATATACTAATTGGAGCCCTGCTAAGCGTACCATCACTAACAGGTACTCAATAACAAGTATAGAATTGATTGTAGTGGTTGTAGACGCTGTAGGGGCGCATTTGGAGCACCTTCTGCATATGAAGCCGCTCTATTAAATTTTTCTGCATCCAAAAAATTCAAGTTTAATAGTATAGTATTAAGGTGCCTTAAAACGTCTGAGAAGCACGTTTAACAGATAAAATTAACTACAAAAATATTATTGTACTACTATAGTACCTAGTGTCGATCAAAATATACTAATTGGAGCCCTGCTAAGCGTACCATCACTAACAGGTACTCAATAACAAGTATAGAATTGATTGTAGTGGTTGTAGACGCTGTAGTGGCGCATTTGAAGCACCTTCTACATATGAAGCCGCTCTAATAAAATTTTCTGCATCAAAAAAATTCAAGTTTAATAGTATAGTATTAAGGTGCCTTAAAACGTCTGAGAAGCACGTTTAACAGCTAAAATTAACTACAAAAATATTATTGCACTACTATAGTACCTAGTGTCGATCAAAATATACTAATTGGAGCCCTGCTAAGCGTACCATCACTAACAGGTACTCAATAACAAGTATAGAATTGATTGTAGTGGTTGTAGACGCTGTAGGGGCGCATTTGGAGCACCTTCTGCATATGAAGTCGCTCTATTAAATTTTTCTGCATCCAAAAAATTCAAGTTTAATAGTATAGTATTAAGGTGCCTTAAAACGTCTGAAAAGCACTTTTTTCAATTGAAATTACCTACAGAAAATATTTTGTATTACTATAGTACCTAGTGTAGTTCCAAATATAATAATTTTAGCCCTGCTAATCGTACCAGCATCCAAAAATTCAAGTTCAATAGTGTAATACTAGCGTGCTTTACGTCGTCAGAAAAACACGTTTTTCAGTAAAAATTAGCTACAGAAACTATTATTGTACTACTATAGTACCTAGTGTCGATCAAAATATAATATTTAGAGCCCTGCTAAGCGTACCATCAGTAACAGGTACTCAATAACAGGTTTAGAATTGATTATAGCGGTTGTAGACGCTGTAGGGGAGCATTTGGAGCACCTTCTAAATATGAAGCCGCTCTAATAAATTTTTCTGCATGCAAAAAATTCAAGTTTAATAGGGTAGTATTTAGGTGCCTCAAAACGTCTGAAAAGCACGTTTCACAGATAAAATTAACTACAAAAAATATTATTGTACTACTATACTACCTGGTGTCGGACAAAATATAATCATAGAAGCCCTGCTAAGCCTACCATCACTAACAGGTACTCAATAACAAGTTTAGATTTGATTGTAGTGGTTGTAGACGCTGTAGGGGCGCACTTGGAACATCTTTTGCATATGAAGCCGCTCTATTAAATTTTTCTGCATCCAAAAAATTTAAGTTTAATAGTGTAGTATTTAGGTGCCTTAAAACGTCTGAAAAGCACGTTTTTCAGATAAAATTGACTACAGAAAATATTATTGTGCTACTATAGTACCTAGTGTCGATCAAAATAAAATAATTGGAGTCCTGCTAAGCGTACCATCACTAACAGGTACTCAATAACAAGTTTAGAATTGATTGTAGTGGTTGTAGACGCTGTAGGGGCGCATTTGGAGCATCTTCTGCATATGAAGCAGCTCTAATAAATTTTTCTGTATCCAAAAAATTCAAGTTTAATAGTATAATATTAAGGTGCCTTAAAACCTCTGAGAAGCACCTTTAACAGATAAAATTAACTACAAAAATATTATTGTACTACTATAGTACCTAGTGTCGATCAAAATATACTAATTGGAGCCCTGCTAAGCGTACCATCACTAACAGGTACTCAATAACAAGTTTAGAATTGATTGTAGTGGTTGTAGACGCTGTAGAAGCGCATTTGAAGCACCGTCTGCATATGAAGCCGCTCTAATAAATTTTTCTGCATCCAAAAAGTTCACGTTTAATAGTATAGTATTAAGGTGCCTTAAAACGTCTGAGAAGCACGTTTAACAGATAAAATTAACTACAAAAATATTATTGTACTACTATAGTACCTAGTGTCGATCAAAATATACTAATTGGAGCCCTGCTAAGCGTACCATCACTAACAGGTACTCAATAACAAGTATAGAATTGATTGTAGTGGTTGTAGACCCTGTAGGGCGCATTTGGAGCACCTTCTGCATATGAAGCCGCTCTAATAAAATTTTCTGCATCAAAAAAATTCAAGTTTAATAGTATAGTATTAAGGTGATTTAAAACGTCTGAGAAGCACGTTTAACAGCTAAAATTAACTACAAAAATATTATTGTACTACTATAGTACCTAGTGTCGATCAAAATATACTAATTGGAGCCCTGCTAAGCGTACCATCACTAACAGGTACTCAATAACAAGTATAGAATTGATTTTAGTGGTTGTAGACGCTGTAGGGGCGCATTTGGAGCACCTTCTGCATATGAAGCCGCTCTATTAAATTTTTCTGCATCCAAAAAATTCAAGTTTAATAGTATAGTATTAAGGTGCCTTAAAACGTCTGAGAAGCACGTTTAACAGATAAAATTAACTACAAAAATATTATTGTACTACTATAGTACCTAGTGTCGATCAAAATATACTAATTGAAGCCCTGCTAAGCGTACCATCACTAACAGGTACTCAATAACAAGTATAGAATTGATTGTAGTGGTTGTAGACGCTGTAGTGGCGCATTTGAAGCACCTTCTACATATGAAGCCGCTCTAATAAAATTTTCTGCATCAAAAAAATTCAAGTTTAATAGTATAGTATTAAGGTGCCTTAAAACGTCTGAGAAGCACGTTTAACAGCTAAAATTAACTACAAAAATATTATTGCACTACTATAGTACCTAGTGTCGATCAAAATATACTAATTGGAGCCCTGCTAAGCGTACCATCACTAACAGGTACTCAATAACAAGTATAGAATTAATTGTAGTTGTTGTAGACGCTGTAGGGGCGCATTTGGAGCACCTTCTGCATATGAAGTCGCTCTATTAAATTTTTTTGCATCCAAAAAATTCAAGTTTAATAGTATAGTATTAAGGTGCCTTAAAACGTCTGAAAAGCACTTTTTTCAAATGAAATTACCTACAGAAAATATTATTGTACTACTATAGTACCTAGTGTCGATCAAAATATACTAATTGGAGCCCTGTTAAGCGTACCATCACTAACAGGTACTCAATAACAAGTTTAGAATTGATTGTAGTGGTTGTAGACGCTGTAGAAGCGCATTTGAAGCACCGTCTGCATATGAAGCCGCTCTAATAAATTTTTCTGCATCCAAAAAATTCAAGTTTAATAGTATAGTATTAAGGTGCCTTAAAACGTCTGAGAAGCACGGTTAACAGCTAAAATTAACTACAAAAATATTATTGTACTACTATAGTACCTAGTGTCGATCAAAATATACTAATTGGAGCCCTGCTAAGCGTACCATCACTAACAGGTACTCAATAACAAGTTTAGAATTGATTGTAGTGGTTGTAGACGCTGTAGAAGCGCATTTGAAGCACCGTCTGCATATGAAGCCGCTCTAATAAATTTTTCTGCATCCAAAAAGTTCACGTTTAATAGTATAGTATTAAGGTGCCTTAAAACGTCTGAGAAGCACGTTTAACAGATAAAATTAACTACAAAAATATTATTGTACTACTATAGTACTTAGTGTCGATCAAAATATACTAATTGGAGCCCTGCTAAGCGTACCATCACTAACAGGTACTCAATAACAAGTATAGAATTGATTGTAGTGGTTGTAGACCCTGTAGGGCGCATTTGGAGCACCTTCTGCATATGAAGCCGCTCTAATAAAATTTTCTGCATCAAAAAAATTCAAGTTTAATAGTATAGTATTAAGGTGATTTAAAACGTCTGAGAAGCACGTTTAACAGCTAAAATTAACTACAAAAATATTATTGTACTACTATAGTACCTAGTGTCGATCAAAATATACTAATTGGAGCCCTGCTAAGCGTACCATCACTAACAGGTACTCAATAACAAGTATAGAATTGATTGTAGTGGTTGTAGACGCTGTAGGGGCGCATTTGGAGCACCTTCTGCATATGAAGCCGCTCTATTAAATTTTTCTGCATCCAAAAAATTCAAGTTTAATAGTATAGTATTAAGGTGCCTTAAAACGTCTGAGAAGCACGTTTAACAGATAAAATTAACTACAAAAATATTATTGTACTACTATAGTACCTAGTGTCGATCAAAATATACTAATTGGAGCCCTGCTAAGCGTACCATCACTAACAGGTACTCAATAACAAGTATAGAATTGATTGTAGTGGTTGTAGACGCTGTAGTGGCGCATTTGAAGCACCTTCTACATATGAAGCCGCTCTAATAAAATTTTCTGCATCAAAAAAATTCAAGTTTAATAGTATAGTATTAAGGTGCCTTAAAACGTCTGAGAAGCACGTTTAACAGCTAAAATTAACTACAAAAATATTATTGCACTACTATAGTACCTAGTGTCGATCAAAATATACTAATTGGAGCCCTGCTAAGCGTACCATCACTAACAGGTACTCAATAACAAGTATAGAATTGATTGTAGTGGTTGTAGACGCTGTAGGGGCGCATTTGGAGCACCTTCTGCATATGAAGTCGCTCTATTAAATTTTTCTGCATCCAAAAAATTCAAGTTTAATAGTATAGTATTAAGGTGCCTTAAAACGTCTGAAAAGCACTTTTTTCAATTGAAATTACCTACAGAAAATATTTTGTATTACTATAGTACCTAGTGTAGTTCCAAATATAATAATTTTAGCCCTGCTAATCGTACCAGCATCCAAAAATTCAAGTTCAATAGTGTAATACTAGCGTGCTTTACGTCGTCAGAAAAACACGTTTTTCAGTAAAAATTAGCTACAGAAACTATTATTGTACTACTATAGTACCTAGTGTCGATCAAAATATAATATTTAGAGCCCTGCTAAGCGTACCATCAGTAACAGGTACTCAATAACAGGTTTAGAATTGATTATAGCGGTTGTAGACGCTGTAGGGGAGCATTTGGAGCACCTTCTAAATATGAAGCCGCTCTAATAAATTTTTCTGCATGCAAAAAATTCAAGTTTAATAGGGTAGTATTTAGGTGCCTCAAAACGTCTGAAAAGCACGTTTCACAGATAAAATTAACTACAAAAAATATTATTGTACTACTATACTACCTGGTGTCGGACAAAATATAATCATAGAAGCCCTGCTAAGCCTACCATCACTAACAGGTACTCAATAACAAGTTTAGATTTGATTGTAGTGGTTGTAGACGCTGTAGGGGCGCACTTGGAACATCTTTTGCATATGAAGCCGCTCTATTAAATTTTTCTGCATCCAAAAAATTTAAGTTTAATAGTGTAGTATTTAGGTGCCTTAAAACGTCTGAAAAGCACGTTTTTCAGATAAAATTGACTACAGAAAATATTATTGTGCTACTATAGTACCTAGTGTCGATCAAACTAAAATAATTGGAGTCCTGCTAAGCGTACCATCACTAACAGGTACTCAATAACAAGTTTAGAATTGATTGTAGTGGTTGTAGACGCTGTAGGGGCGCATTTGGAGCATCTTCTGCATATGAAGCAGCTCTAATAAATTTTTCTGTATCCAAAAAATTCAAGTTTAATAGTATAATATTAAGGTGCCTTAAAACCTCTGAGAAGCACCTTTAACAGATAAAATTAACTACAAAAATATTATTGTACTACTATAGTACCTAGTGTCGATCAAAATATACTAATTGGAGCCCTGCTAAGCGTACCATCACTAACAGGTACTCAATAACAAGTTTAGAATTGATTGTAGTGGTTGTAGACGCTGTAGGGGCGCATTTGGAGCACCTTCTGCATATGAAGCCGCTCTAATAAAATTTTCTGCATCAAAAAAATTCAAGTTTAATAGTATAGTATTAAGGTGATTTAAAACGTCTGAGAAGCACGTTTAACAGCTAAAATTAACTACAAAAATATTATTGTACTACTATAGTACCTAGTGTCGATCAAAATATACTAATTGGAGCCCTGCTAAGCGTACCATCACTAACAGGTACTCAATAACAAGTATAGAATTGATTTTAGTGGTTGTAGACGCTGTAGGGGCGCATTTGGAGCACCTTCTGCATATGAAGCCGCTCTATTAAATTTTTCTGCATCCAAAAAATTCAAGTTTAATAGTATAGTATTAAGGTGCCTTAAAACGTCTGAGAAGCACGTTTAACAGATAAAATTAACTACAAAAATATTATTGTACTACTATAGTACCTAGTGTCGATCAAAATATACTAATTGAAGCCCTGCTAAGCGTACCATCACTAACAGGTACTCAATAACAAGTATAGAATTGATTGTAGTGGTTGTAGACGCTGTAGTGGCGCATTTGAAGCACCTTCTACATATGAAGCCGCTCTAATAAAATTTTCTGCATCAAAAAAATTCAAGTTTAATAGTATAGTATTAAGGTGCCTTAAAACGTCTGAGAAGCACGTTAAACAGCTAAAATTAACTACAAAAATATTATTGCACTACTATAGTACCTAGTGTCGATCAAAATATACTAATTGGAGCCCTGCTAAGCGTACCATCACTAACAGGTACTCAATAACAAGTATAGAATTAATTGTAGTGGTTGTAGACGCTGTAGGGGCGCATTTGGAGCACCTTCTGCATATGAAGTCGCTCTATTAAATTTTTCTGCATCCAAAAAATTCAAGTTTAATAGTATAGTATTAAGGTGCCTTAAAACGTCTGAAAAGCACTTTTTTCAAATGAAATTACCTACAGAAAATATTATTGTACTACTATAGTACCTAGTGTCGATCAAAATATACTAATTGGAGCCCTGTTAAGCGTACCATCACTAACAGGTACTCAATAACAAGTTTAGAATTGATTGTAGTGGTTGTAGACGCTGTAGAAGCGCATTTGAAGCACCGTCTGCATATGAAGCCGCTCTAATAAATTTTTCTGCATCCAAAAAATTCAAGTTTAATAGTATAGTATTAAGGTGCCTTAAAACGTCTGAGAAGCACGGTTAACAGCTAAAATTAACTACAAAAATATTATTGTACTACTATAGTACCTAGTGTCGATCAAAATATACTAATTGGAGCCCTGCTAAGCGTACCATCACTAACAGGTACTCAATAACAAGTTTAGAATTGATTGTAGTGGTTGTAGACGCTGTAGAAGCGCATTTGAAGCACCGTCTGCATATGAAGCCGCTCTAATAAATTTTTCTGCATCCAAAAAGTTCACGTTTAATAGTATAGTATTAAGGTGCCTTAAAACGTCTGAGAAGCACGTTTAACAGATAAAATTAACTACAAAAATATTATTGTACTACTATAGTACTTAGTGTCGATCAAAATATACTAATTGGAGCCCTGCTAAGCGTACCATCACTAAC